>CAUZXS010006605.1:0-17500 GCA_963585895.1 Sepioteuthis lessoniana
TATCAATCTATCTCTTCCAACCTACTCCTTATCAATCAATGTATCTATAATTTATATATATATGTATATATATATATATATATATACATACATATATATATATATATATATATTTATATATATATGTAGATATATATACACATATATACACACACACAAATATATATATAGATATATATCAGATACTACCATGTGATATATATATATATAAACGTGACATAATGATGATGATATGTATATATATATATATATATATATATATATATATATATATATATATATATATTCATACACATATATATAGATACATATAAGATACTACCATGTAATATATATATATATATATTTAAGATACTACCATGTAATATATATATATACATATATATATATATATATATATATATACATGTATATATATATATATATATATTTATATATATATATATAGATAGATAGATATCAGATACTACCATGTAATATATAAATATGTGTGTGTGTAAGAGTGTTTAAATGAAAAGTATTGAGACACTGAGAAAGAGAGAGAAAGAGAGAGAGACAGATAGACAAGCAAAGCTGAAAAGAAGAAGAAACGAGAGAGAGAGAGAGAGAGAGAGAGAGAGAGAGAGAGAGAGAGAGTGTGTGTGTGTGTGTGTGTGTGTGTGTGTGTGTGTGTGTAGGGGTTGGTGGGCTCGTATAAAGTTCACGTACTTTTACTTTGTCAAAAGTAGTTTTTAAGAGGTGAAAAATGTATCAGCCTCTCCGACGAAGGGTTCTGTTTCTTTTCTCCCCGTCTCTGTCTCGTTGTCTCTCAGTCTCTGTCTCTCTTCCTCTCTCTCCCCGAGTCCACTCTCTCTAAAGCTATAAAACCCCAACCCCCACCAAGCCGACTCCTGCTCCCGCACATTATCAATATTCCCTGGTTTACACTTTAGTTTCTTTCTGTCTTTCTTTTTTCCTTTCTTTTCATTTATTTATTTATTTATTTATTTTTTGTTTTTTTTTTCCTTTTTGATGGAACGTTTGAAAAAAAGACGCCTTCTGATTGGTCGCCGACCGGCAAAGGTGGGCGTGTCTTCGCCTCTGCCATATATGGATTGCGTTCGCCCTGTCTCTCTAATCAGTAAGCAGTCAGTCCTCTGCTGGGGAGAGTAGCCATTAGCTGGATTCAGTCGGGGAAAACGCTACAGAATCTTGGAATTTCTTATACCTTTTTTGACGACTGCCTTCGACGATCGAAAACACGACCACCACCACCACCACCACCACCACCACCACCATCAACACTACCACATCCACCGTCACTACAACAACAATAACTACTACTACTTCTACTACGATTATTAGTACTACTACTACTACTACTGCTATACTGCCATCTATCTTTGACTATTATTTCGCATTCAACTTTCTTATCCTGAAATCGGTGTATCTAAATATACACATGCATATTATATTTTAAACATCTATGCATACACAGATCAGCAACAACAGCAACAACAATAACAACAACAATAATAATAATAATAGATCACCTCATGATTACCTCGACCCCTAATAGTTCGAATAGGAGGTATATTAACCCGTAGACACATTGCTCCCTAATAATAATAATAATAATAATAATAATAATAATAATAATAATACATAGTTCAACAACAACTACAATTACGAAATATTAATTGATTTAAAATATTCGCATTTTTTTTTAAAACCGTCATATCGATTGGTTTGAAATATACAATTTTTAAATAGTTATATTCTGAAATAAATAAATCATAGATAAATAAATTTTAAAAAAATATATTTTTCACGGTAAATTTTGTTTGTTTGTCAAGCTTCTTTTTTTGTAAACTACAAACAAAAACAAAAAATCCCTACATCCAAATTCATATATATATTTATATGTATATATATATATAAGTATATCTAATATATACGTATATTTTTTGGATCACCGACCCACTTTGCACTCAAATAATAATAATAATAATAATAATAAACTTCAGTGAAAAACCATCAGCTAACGCTGATGTGAAAAACTCTAATAATAATAATAATAATAATAATAATAATAATAATAATAATAATAATAATTATAATAATAATAACAAATCGATGTTCACTATTTTTTAATAATAAATATTTATTCGAACGATCGACAATTAAGAATGAATGGCACATAAAAAAAAATTCTATTGATTTATTTTAGAATTATTTTTAAAAAATATATAAATATATAAATGAAAATTGGATTTTTCTTGAGAATTCACCTTCAACCAGCGTCAAAATTTTGCATCTCATGACAATCCCAATTTTTCAAAATATTTCTTTAACGACTAACGTGCACAAATACACGTGTATATATGTACAACACATATATATATATATATATATGTATACATGAATTCAGTAGTACCTATTGTTAAGGATGAATTCATATTTTGTAATTGAATCTTTTTTTAAAATTAATTTTTAAAAGAAAAACTAGAGACCAATGTTTTGACTAAATTAGAAATAAAATAATTTTTATAACGCTTGAATTTAATATTGTATTATATAGTTAAAAAAACAACTTTTATTTTTAAATACCTTACTATATTATATTTACCAAATTAACCATTTTGACGTTCCTCTAATGTAGAAAGAATATGATAATTTTTCGTTGTAATGAAACTGAAACAAGATTCGCCTTTTGTATTTTTATTTAAAACGAAAGAAATATGCATCCGATAAAATGCGGTAAAAAGTTATCAAGTTGATGTTTTAAAAAATGTGGAACATGTTATATTATCATATACACATAGGTACATATAGGTATTTATATAAATGAATGAATAAATAAATAATTTTTATCTATTTTATTTGTGAGTTAGATAAACGAGTGACAAATCTTCAAACTTTTTACTGACGTTTGGACAAAAAATTGTACACAAAAAGAAAAAAAAAGAAATTTTGGATTTCAAACACCAGGATTTTTTTTTCGAATTCCAGGAAACAGGTGGACTTTACTGACTAAAACAAACACAAAAAAAGACAACAAAAAACAAAAAGGAAAACCCCCCCCCAAAAAAAACGACAAATCATCTGGAAAAAAAAGAAGGAAATAAAAACTTAATATATGTGTATATAAATACTGCCAAAGGAAAAAAAAATATATATATATATATATATATATATATATATATATATATATATATATATATATATATATAGATACACACACTTACAGTGATATACGCCAAAGAATCTGGAAACTACATCACGTGACAAGCAAATATTTATTTTTCAAATAATCAAAATCTACACTGGAAGGATTAAATTTGTTTTTAAAGGACTATTTTCCCTTCAAAAATAAATACCCCCGGGCTCTACAAAAAGGTACATATACAAAAAATTTCTTCTATATACCGCCTATAAACATACAATTGTGTCGATGTCACTTTCTTCTTTTGATATATATATATATATATATATATATATATATATATATATATATATATATATATATATATATAGGAATATAAAAAGCTACGAAATCTAACATAGTTAATGATAGATATATTAGTCACTTGCTAAAGTCCACTTGGTCATCGCATGCTTACACACTTTTTTTTTTTATATAAAATCGTCTATTTTTGTTTAAAAGTTTATATATATATATATATATATATATATATATATATATTACTTATACCGAAAACACATTACAAACGACTACTAACAACTAAGACTTACTTATAAAATAAAACTTATGATAAGCTGCTAAAATGTCCGTTTGAAAAGTCGTATCAGGAGTTTAGAAATAGTTACCATCATTGCCCTTAGTATTATTACTATAAGAAATACTAATTCCGGATGCCTACTACTACTACTACTACGATTACTACTACTGTTACTACTACTACTGTTACTACTATTACTACTACTACTACTACTTCTATGTTACTTGTGACGTAAGATAAAGTGCTTTGTGTTATAACACTTCACACGGAAAAGCATAGTGCGTTCTCATATACGAAACTTCTACACGGATATTTTAAGGTCTCCAAAATGGGACCCTGGCTTTTGACCTCCACAGAGATCTGAGTTTGCTGAGAGGAACACGTGCGCGCTGAAGTCCTTCAGAATAATTAAAAAAATAAAAGCAAAGAAAAAAAAAACGTGAGTAGTCCCAGTACGCTGGAGCAAGACATAAAATTTGGGAAAAAAAAATTTGACGACAACAAAAAATAAAAGAAAAATCGATTGAATCGAAGATAGATCCTTTTTTCTTTTTGAATCTTTTACATTTTTTTTTTCCTTATTTAGGTACAAACACCGACCACTTTCGGAGATACACACATACACATTAAATACCTGGGTGTTTCGAGTGGTGTATTGGTTAGCAAGTTAAACCTTTACGAGTCTCACTGGGTGCCACATTTATATGGTCTTGCGCCATATCTAAGCAAAAAGCTTAGTAAATTACTACACACCAAATACCTACTTTTTTTAAAAAAAAGAGAAGAAAAAAAAAAAAGAAAAAAGAAAAGAAAAAGGAAAGGAAAAAAGAGGGGGAAAACCTCGAAAGGACTGTGAATTATCTACATAAGTTTAATACTACCTATTCTATTTATTTGTTTATTTATTTTCGTTGTTTTTTGATTTCGTTTCGGTGCTTATTGAAGAGATTCCGCAGAATGCGGTTTCTCTTCATTTTCGTAACGTAGGCAAAAATGGATTAATGAAACAAGGTTAGTAGATATTATTTTTACTTACATTCCGTTGTTTCTTCTTTTTTCTTTTTTAATAACAATGCACTCACGCGCACAATCACCCACACACTTACGCTTCCCTCATATATATATATATATATATATATATATATATATATATATATATATATATATATATATATATATATATATGTCTTCCGCTGGCAAGTCAGATATAAACGACAAATTTGAATAAAGTGGGGCTTACCTTGTTTGACTTAGTCTTACAAATTAATCTATCACACACACACACACACACACACACACACACACACACACACATATATATATCTATATATATTTGTTATGTTTCGTGTCTAGCATATTCTTTTCGCTTACAGGTTTAATTGATCATACTGTTGAATAAACTCTCTATCGCGCTATATATGTATCAATATTTCGATTCTTATCTAGATCGACACATAATGTAATACATAGACAATGACTGAGTGTCATATATATATATATATATATATATCCCTCAATAGATAGACAGATATGAGTAGACAAGTAATATAACAATTGATATACACGTGCACATACACACACACACACACTCTCTCTCTCCTTCTCTCACACAAACATGTATATATGTATATATGAAAGACACACACACACACACACATATATATATATAATATATATATATATATATATATATATATATATATATATATATATATATATATATATATATTTGCTTGTCCAAATGAGTCAAATAATCTATCTATCTATCTATTTGTCTGTTAGTTACCATATCTGTCTCTCAATTAATTGATAGGTACGGGTACGTATAGACAAGCGATATAACAAATGATGATATATATATATATATATATATATATATATATATATATATATATATATACGTGTGTGTGTGTGTGTGTGTGGTAGTAGTAGTAGGGCAGCAGTATTTCATTTAGGCATGTTTGATTAAAAAAAATAGACACATTTCGTCTATATTATTTTATTAAGATCCTTTTAAGTTTCCTGGCGTGTCTTGGTTTCAGGTTGAAATTAGCGGATGAATTTACTAAAATTGTCCTGAGCACTTTCGGACTTTTCATAGGCCATCATCAGGGTTTGCTTGCATGTATAAAGAGTATTTTTTTGGTTTTTTTTTTTTTTTACAACAACAAAATTATGAAAACGCAGAGTAGGATAAAACTGAGATAAAAAAACAGAACGCTCTCAACGGAAGTAGAATATTATCATATATATATATATATATATATATATATATATATATATATGAAACACACACACACACATACACACACATATATATATACACATATATATGTATGAAATACACACAGAGAATCATATAATTATATATTATATATGTATATGCCACTTAGTTTATTCAACTTGCTGTTAACGCTATTATACACATTTGACTTGTTTCATGCGTCGATGCACGTAAGAGAAGCGAAAAATAATTATATGGAATAAACATTACTTAGATACTTTTAAACTTAACCATGTCTACCACCATTTTTTTTTTTTTTTTTCATCTGTTGTGAAAACTGTTGTCTCTCATTCATTCTCTTAATAAGAGCTGGCTGAAAGCAAGATGATCTAGCTTTTTCTCTGAACGTTCAGAATCCAAAGTTACACCATATAAATCCATTATTTATCAACGTATTGGACTGTATGCACTAACCTGTGTTTAAAAAAAAAAGGTTTTTAAAAAAATTGTATCTTTGATATTTTGTACATACATAAGTCACGTTATGTATCGTGAAGTGGACAATTTGTAAAATCTGATAGATATATCTTGCAATTGATTTAGCGTCGTCAGAATTGGAAAGAGTTCACGAACGAAATTTTTCTTTCTGAGGAGAGAAGTGAGATGATTTATTTGGAGGTTAATACAACTTTTTTTTTCTCACGCCTGCGGATTTTAGTTCAAACTTTATTCAAACCTCTACCTCCTGTTTGTTTGTTTGTTTGTGTGTGTGTGTGTGTGTGAGAGAGAGAGAGAGAGAGAGAGAGAGAGAGAGAGAGAGTGTGTGTGTGTGTGTGTGAAGTAAAAGAGAGGTTATTCAAACTTTTCTCTGATTCTTTCTGTTTTAAAAACAAACTTTTATATCTCCACACACAAACACATATGTATATATGGCTTCTGTAAATAAACAGATGGGTAGGCAGATATATTGAAGCTTTAATTTAGAAAATTATTTTCTTCTTCCTTCAGATTTCATTTTAAACTTGACTCATCTCTCTCTCTCTCTCTCTCTCTCTCTCTCTCTCTATATATATATATATATATATATATATATATATATATATATATATATATAAAGTAAAGGTGGCGACCTTAGTCAAGGCTCCCTTTTCAATAACTATTACACCGAGTTGTAGGGGAGGGCGCTACTCCATTCCCTGGATTGCTCTACTTTACCCTTGATCCTTATCTTATAAAGCAGAGTGTTAAGCAAGGCGAAATCAAGTACCAATTTTTGAGTCTCTGGTATGACTTGACTTGGGATTGAACCCTGGTTTCTCGGACCATTGGTGAACACTCTACTCATAAGGCCAATGAAAAAGGTGTATTATGGCTTTTGGCAGTATCTTTTAATTTAAACAGGTTTGATTATATATATATATATATATATATATATATATATATATATATATATATATATATATATATATTTGTGTGTATCTATCTGTTTTGTTAAATATAGCAAGGATTGTTTATCCAGTTATTTCTTGATGTATTATTTCTGGATTTAAGATTCCTTGCAGACCCCATGCGAGAGCTTCTAGTTTGAGAAGGGACCATCTCTGTCCTCGAAGTAGGAAGTCGTAGAATCACTAAAACTTTTATGATTACATATATTTAAGTAACCGTAAGTCGGGAAAAAGTCACATTGGAGCGAAATTCTTATAAGAGCATTAAAGAATAAAATATTACTCCTACCCAATTTCAAGCTGAATTAGTGTAGGGGGGGGGTTGCGTTCGCACTCAATGCCATTCTTGATATGACGGAAGTTAATTAGAATTATTCACTCCTTCCGAAATAGAAGCATCAATGTCATCATGAAATTTAATGACGTCACAGGTTGATTAATAAATATTCGAATTCTCATAGATGCAATCGGATGTGGATTCTTAAACTCTTTTCTACACATTTCTTTTCCATAAAATCATAAATATTTCACAATTTTCCAATTTGACTAATTCATCAATTCTATCAAGTATAAATGATATTTTCCTTGGCTTATAACTTGTGCCTTTTATAGACCGTTTATTATTTAAAGGTATTATACTTAGGTAGTTTTGCCAAGGTATATGTGTACGTGTGTGTGTGTGTGTGTGTGTGTGTGTGTGTGGAGAGAGAGAGGGAGAGAGGGGGGGTTCTTGATTTAGCCGTTCTGTCCCAAAACGAATCTGCTTTTCTTTATAATTATTGATTATACACAATGTTAATTATATATATATATATATATATATATATATATATATATATATATATATATATATATATATATTAGATAGATAGATAGATGATTTGTACAATCAATGAAAATATTTTCATTATTTAATAATAGATTCTATATTGTTTATTACTTTTATCAACGCTTATATGTATATTGAAATGTATAAATAGATATAAGTGAGTATATACATATATATATATATATATATATATATATATATATATATATATATATATATATACACTTATATCTATATATATATATACACTTATATCTATCTATCTATATATATATATATATATATATATATATATATATATATATATATATATACTTATATCTTTCTCTATATATATACACTTATATCTATATATATATATAAATACACTTATATATATATATATATATATATATATATATATATATATATATATATATATATATATATTTATATATATATATATATATATATATATATATATGAGGCGAATGGATTGTATAGAAATGAACAATCTTAGATTGGTAATTTGTGCAAAATATGATTAGTGCAAACAATATATTTTTATTCTTTAATCATAGATTATCTATAATAGCTATTACAATTGATATGTTTTTAGAGAGAGAGAGAGAGGCGGGGGTGTAAATAGACTGATATAAATGAATAAATAAGAAAGTACAATCTGAGATAGATTTATAGAAACAAAAAACCATAGATAGATGATCTATAATGAGATTTGTTTTACTGAAATGTTCCCGGATCAAAGTTTTTTTTCCTTTAAGGTCAACCTTACTTTTATTTTGACGGTGAAGAAAGACTTGCCTCAATTTCCGTCCAAAATTTTTCTTTAATACAGTTACCTAGTCTCTTGATATCTATAAGGTTATTCGGATCGGTCTATATAGATTCAGTCTCGATTTATCTTCGGACAGAATGTTTCTAACTTTATTTGCTAATTAGCAGTCGACTGGGTCACACAGTTTGAATATATCATAATCTAATTTAATGTTCAGTTGGTGTATGTCTAATTGTTGACTGATTATTTCTGACGGCTTTGTGTCAAAGTTGGAGCAACCCGTTTTGTCATAAAATAAAGTTGATTATTATAAAGTTAAAATGATATTCATTGTTGAATATAATTACTTAGTTTCTTCTCTTTTACACAGGTGATCGATTAGCTGGAATAAATTAGAATATTCTTGGCCAGATCTATCAATCTATCTATCTATCTATCTATCTATCTATCTATCTATCTATCTATCTATCTATCTATCTATTCCAGTCTGATTGTCTATCTATCTATCTATCTATCTATCTATCTATCTATCTATCTATCTATCTATCTATTCCAGTCTGATTATCTATCTATCTATCTATCTATCTATCTATCTATCTATCTATCTATTCCAGTCTGATTATCTATCTATCTATCTATCTATCTATCTATCTATCTATCTATCAAGTGAGATTGATAGATGAATAGTTTTCAGTCCGTTCTCATTCTCTTTCTCTCTCTCTTTCTCTCTTGGGCCGAAACCATTTCTCTCTCCAGTCATCATTTTCTCCCCCTCTCCCAGTTTCTTTCTCTCTCTCTCTCTCTCTCTCTCTTACCCCCCACATGCGTATTTTTAATGTCTGTTAAAACACTAAATTGAGTGTCCATTTTAGGGAGATTCGTCTTTTATTTTGATTTTATACTTTATTTTTCCATATTACTTTCTTAAAATTTTAATCTCTTTAATGAACGTAAAAAGAAAGTGCATACTCGGCATCTCCCTCTCTTGTAATCTTTAGTCATGTGAATACATTCTAATGACTCTTTTCTTTGTCTCTCTCTCTCTCTCTCTCTCTCTCTCTCTCTCTCCCTCTCTATCATTCTCTTTACACACACACACATACTGTATATATATATATATATATATATATATATATATATATATATATATATATATATATATATATATATATATATATATGCTGGTTTATAGCAATCTGACACAAGCTAATCTGAAGATCGGCTAAGTGAAAGCCAAGATTGTGAGAGATTTTACCTAATCAGTTGAAGTATCGGGATATTGCTTTTGCGTAAGCACAAGGTTTTTTACTGATTTAAACCGTTTTTAGTAGTTAATTTTTGTTATGAATGCATACAGACACTTTGGAAAAAAAATTGATGGACAACCGGCACGGGAAGGATGACCAAAACATACACACACACACACACACACACACACACACACACACACACACACACACACACATATATATATATATATATATATATATATATATGACTTCGTCTACCACAAATCCATCAATGTAGATTTGTTATTGAGAATCGAACTCCACTATAGAATAGTTGATATACAACTGAAAATGTACTATACCCATTTGCATATTGGGGGTTAACTATGAATAGATTTTATTTGGTTGTAAATATATATATATATATATATATATATATATATATATATATATATATATATATATATATATATATTCATTCTATACATACATACATACATACATACATATTTATAGTTTGTGACCTTCGTCGAGGGTGACTTGAAGGCTCCCTTTTCAAAACCAATCACACCGAGGTGTAGGGGAGGGCACTACTCCATTTCTTAGATTGCCCCACTTCACCCTTGATACATACCTTATAATGCTGCGTGTTAAAAGCGGAATCAAGTACAATTTTTAAATCTTTCGGATGACTTGACCTGGGATTGCTCTCTCTCTCTCTCTCTCTCTCTCTCTCTCTCTATATATATATATATATATATATATATATATATATATATATATATATATATATATGTTTAAACAGTTGGAAATAAATCAGGAGATAGGATAAACCGTGAAAATAAACCCCAAAATAATGATGTTAGCGCTGAGATTTTAAGTTTGAGCTATACAATTTAAAATATTTTTTTTCTTCGGTTATTTGATTTAGGAATGCATAAATAACGAACATTACAAAATGTGGCACACATACACACGCATATATATATATATATATATATATATATATATATATATATATATATATATATATATATAATTTCTGATTACATGGTCCGTGTTCAAGCCTATGTAAAAAGCACAAATATTCCATAAAAGAGAAGCGAATCCTTATTCCACATAAAATACAAGTGAATCACTATTCGCCTTCTGACACCCCCACAGTCGTACCCACTCGTTTTGCCGCAAAGTTGGGCAGAGCTTAACTTCTATCAATCTGACAACTTGCTCGTTATCTATCTAGCTATCTATTTATCTATCTATTTAGTGTGTGTGTGTATAGCGAACCGGAGATTGAATGTGTGTGTGTGTGTGTGTGTGTGTGTGTGTGTGTGTGTGTGTGTGTGTGTGTGTGTGTGTGTGTGTGTGTGTGTGTGTGTGAGAGAGAGAGAGAGAGAAGGAGAATTATATTTTTCCTCTTTTTGCTAATCTCGTAGTGCAGATCTAGGCCTCTCTTCCTTTTTCTGATTCCATAGGGTCAAATACTGACACATTCAGACATAGAACACGACAGGCCACTCAACACATTATTACACACACACGTGTGAGCATGCGTGTAGACAGCGAGGCATTGATTTGTCATTATCATCATCATCATCATCATCATTATTATTATTATTATTATTATTATTATTATTATTATTATTATTTGCATCAGGCTGACGCAGTTGTAGTAAGCCGTAAGTTCACACGAGAATATCTCTACTGATCAGTTTAACCGTTATACACCGAGACCAGACTATCTATCTTTCAAACTAACTAGCTAGTCAAGCCTGTTGAAATCTATCTATCTATCTATCTATCTATCTATCTATCTATCTATCTATCTATCTAAGGCTTAGCAAATTGTTCATTTTTCTGTATTCCATGATTGCAATGAATATCAAAGCATATATCTATCCATCATTTTGAAATGCACTTTACACCTGTCTAACACCTGCCACATTAAACAGCGTGTCAATAATCGTATATATATATATATATATATATATATATATATATATATATATATATAATATATATATATATATATATATATATACACTGAGGGGATAAGAAAAATTGGATTATTTGTAGCTTTTTATATCATGGTTATTCATAACCAGTTTCGAACAAAGGTTATCTTCTGGAGAAAGTTTCTTTGTAATGAAAAGTAATTTTTTTGTTTTTCTTGAAAATTTTTTAAATTGTTTTTAAAAAAGAATTGATATTGATATGCTGTGTGATTATTTCTGTATATGCAGACACATTTCAATATATATTATTGAACATTTCAATATATATATATATATATATATATATATATATATATATATATATATATATATATATATATATATAGTGTTGGTTGTCACTACCTCTCTTCGTGGATCTGTGGCAGACCAAATGCGATATAATTTAGAGAGTGCTCAATATCTGTGATAGAGCTATCTTATGATAATAATAAGTAAATATATTTTAGTTTTTATATATATTCAAAATATTTCGTTCTCTGCCTGATGATTGTCGTTTATAAGACGTCATGAAACCTGTGGTTGCAGACAAGCTACCATGCTATTAATTATATGTAAAAACTAATTTATATTTACCTATATATATATATATATAAATATATATGAATATATACATGTATGTATTCATATATATGAATTCATATGTATATATATATATATATATATATATATATATATATATATATATGTGTGTAAATATGTGCATACAAACACACACACGCTTATATATATATATATATATATATATATATATATATATATATATATATATAAAGAATTTTACAGTCTCTCTCTGTCTCTCTCTCTCTCTTTCTCTCTCTCTCTCTATATATATATATATATATATATATAGAGAGAGAGAGAGAGAGAGAGAAATTGAAGATTTTGTATATCTGACAAGATGAGAAAAATAAGTGGATAAATTAAACACTGACATCGAATTTAGCAATGATAAGTTCTTTTTTAAATAAAGGACGAAATATCATTGCTGAATCCATTGTCAGTGCTTGATTTGTCCACTTTTTCTATTATTTTGCTTATATATATATATATGCTTTTATCTAGGCTGACCGCGCTGTTTTCTTTCGAATTATATCAGAAGCGTAGATGATTTCTTTACAAAAATTGTCTCATATATTCTTTTATATCACTAGATTTAAGTGTGTTATTGCCGAAAGATAAATCTTACTTATAGAATTTTATCTACTTCTCTAAAGAACGAATAAATAGAGTTGATAAATTTTAAAATATCAGTTATAATTCCTATTAAAATATTTTTTCGGATGTCTTCATTGTTTTCAAGTTCATTCTTTCTTTCATTCTTTCATTCTTTCGTTTATAAAATGCGATGAATAATAAAATCAAGAGTAAATCGGTAGGTGGCCTATCTATATGTAAAAGATGGAATTGTCATCAAAGTAAATATATTGAAAATGTATTCATACAAATATTTAAAAACAAAAACCTGACTAAAGTGTTTTACGAAATCGAAAAATTATGTATCTCGTCGCTTTGTTTTTCTTTTTCGCATATCGCACGTGATAACTCAGACATCTATCTATCTATCTATCTATCTATCTATCTATCTATCTATCTATCTGTCTGTATTTAGGATTATGTATATTTTATTAACGCACACACACACTCACACACACACCGCTACAAGAAAACAGGGTTATATATACATAAATAAATAGATAACTATATATATATATATATATATATATATATATATATATATATATATATATATATACATGGATATGTATATATAAAAATATTCATATTTATATATATATATATATGTAGATATATACATGGATATGTATACATAAAAATATTCATATTTATATATATATATATATATATATATATATATGTATATGTATATGTACATAAATGTATATATATATATATATATATATATATATATATATATATATATATATATATACAAATTAATATCTCTTTCCGTCTGTCTCTGTCTCTTTCTTTGATGTATATCAACTATATCAGTATGCCTCAAATTGATTGCAGGTTTAATATAACTTCGAACGCACATAAATGAATATTTATAACGAAATCTTTTTTATACACTCACCTAAACATACCGTATATTTAAATGTATGAGTAGAAGTGGGTGGGAAGAACCCGTGCAAAAAAACAAAAGCAACAACACAAAAAACCTGATATCAATGGATAAAAATTTTTTTCTCTTTAGCAATGAGAAAATCCAAATTTTATTAATTGATTTTTATTGTGAAGATTAATAAATGAAGGATCTAAAAATAGGATAGACTTATAGACGAATATATACGGCATGTATATCAGTTTATTTTTGTTCTTTTTCAAAATTTTTATTTCATTTTTTATTTTTCATAACACATAAGGTTACACGCATGTACACATTTGTGAGTAAATGGTTCAAGAAGCGAGATTTGTGGAACATATGTAGAGAGGAACTTTCAAGGGGGATATTTCGCATTATACATTAAAAATAATACACAATTATCTATCTATCTATATATATATATATATATATATATATAATTGGAGAAATTGCAGATTTGGTAAATTCTTCGAGGTGAGCAAAAAATGTATAAACGAAAACACAAAGAACGGATAAAAAAAATGATATTTCTTCTTTATTTCAAAAAGACTTCATCAAAATCTAAATAAAAACGAAATATCATTTGTGAATCAGTTGTCAGTATTTTGGTTTCTCCAGTTTTCCACCAGTTTTCCACGTATTTTTTTCTCTCGTGTATAATTGTAAGAAAAACTCAGCAGACCGTCATTTGGCTATTATAAATTTATTTCAGCTGATCACTCCATATGAAAAACGAACCTCTTCAGATAGCCATTACAAAAATAGAGAAAAATTACAAAAGTATTCTTTCAATGGTTCCTACTCGCTTAAATATATATATACGTAAATATAACTGATTTTATATATATATATATATATATATATATATATATATATATATATATATATATATATATATTAATAATAAATAAATATATATTAGTTTTTATATGTATTTGATAGCACAGATTGCTTATCTGCGACTATCGGTTTCATGCCCTCTTTTTACGACAATTATTTAGTAGCGAAAGAAAGATCGGAAAAATCGAAAAATACAGTCTAAAGAATATTTATGTTAGGATGATGTACAACTCTTCTTTTGCGCGTGTGTGTGTGTTTTTGTAGATTATATTTGCGTATTATTGTGTGTAGTCTGCCACAAACCTACCAATATATATATATATATATATATATATATATATATATATGTGTGTGTGTGTGTGTGTGTGTGTGTGTGTGTGTGTAATTTTAGTGTATTGTATTAAGTAACAGGGCTATTACAATGCTAAATAATTATTATTTGAGTCTACTTAATTTCAAAGTAAAAACTTCACCATCAGAGACTTTCATTTTTAAATGAACAATATGTTCAGTGTTCAAACTTTTTTTTAGGATGTTTTTACTTTGAAAATAATTAGACTCAAATATTTCAAACTGCGATAGTTTTCTAACTTTATACAACACAATAAAATATACTATTTGTGCAATGCTTCAAGCGAATTACAAAATACTCATATATATATATATATATATATATATATATATATATATTTGCATATTATTTTTAGGAATAATTAATTAAAATCTATCGCTAAAATCTTTCTAAATCAATACACTCTAAAATAAAGCCTTTTACACGAAAATAAAGCTCATAATCACGATATTTCTTCAACTCTAAAATAAAACAAAACATGGCAAAAAATCGTTACGATTTTAAGTTTCGATATTCTGACTTCCGAAAACAATTTAATCTGTGTGGTTTTACTGTTGAAGTATCATATATATATATATATATATATATATATATATATATATATATATATATATATATGCATATATATATTTATATACTTATATACGATGTGGGGTATATATATATATATATATATATATATATATATATATATATATATGTATATATATAATGTTTATATATATGTGTGTGTGTACATATACGTGTGTGTGTGTGTGTGTGTATATATATATATATGTATATATATATTTACGCACACATGCACAAAGATGTAATATATATATATATATATATATATATATATATATATATATATATGTGTGTGTGTGTGTGTGTGTGTGTGTGTGTATTTGTGTGTATTGAAATGATATGAAATATATAAGTATTAACAATATAGTGAAATATGTATATACATATAGATATTAAAGATATAGTGGAAGCTATATATATATATATATATATATATATTGATGTCATAGTGAACTATATACATGTATAGATATCTATGTATAATATATATGTGTGTATATGGTGGATTTATATTCATGAGTGTGTTGGTGAGGTTTCCGCCAAAGAAAAAACTTCTTGTCAATTCGGAATTTTCAAGTTTACTCTCGTCAAAATAGATTACTAACATTTCTCCAAAAAAATACATTGATGAAGATAATGTTTAGACAAGGGAAAAAAATTAGTTATTATTTTTTTATGTCCTACATTCTACCCTCTCTTTCCCTGTCTCTTTCTTTTTCTCTCTTTTTTATTCTGCTAGTCACGCATATACCTACATACACACATTTTTATGCACTCTTCCAGTATACGTATATGAATATATATATATATATATATATATTTATATATATATATATATATATGTGTGTGTGTGTGTGTGTAGGGGTCTCTCCATAAACACACACATACACAAACACACACACACACACACAGACTCTTCTCAAGACTCACATTGCCATACTCTTAATCAGTCTCGCAGGCGAGATTTCATATACGTATGTCTGTAGTACTTTTTGCTGGAAGGGCTTGCAACCAGATGATTTATAACCTGTCACAATCATCATGGCCGATATCTGTTTTGCGGTCAAAAGATTAATTAGTCTTGTTTCTTGTCAATATTAATCAAATGCTTACTTGTATAAATTTTGCAACTCTTACGACATATATTCTGAAAGTGATGCCATCCTGTCCTCGCGTTCTGTTCCTTGTTTTGACTGGTGCTCATGGAATTCAGAAATTCATCCAATTCTTCGATTGGGTCGTCCAGGATTTTTGGAGAATCCATTCGCTAAACTGGGTTTGAATAAATTACATATGGTAATGTGTACACACCGTGTTGTTTTACATATTTACTTTGGTTCATGACACAAAAAGCAAACAGGAAACACAGTAGCGATGTGATTAAGCGTG
>CAUZXS010006605.1:22500-23831 GCA_963585895.1 Sepioteuthis lessoniana
ATTTTTCTAAAATGTTCAGCATTAATATGATATATGCATTCTTCACTGCACATAGAAATCAGAAAAATATCTAACAAGCCTAGAAAATATTTACTTCATTTTCGAGGTATTCAAACCTGTTTAGAAACTCACTGTTTAACGAGATTTTCTGTCGACAGAAACTTACCTACATAAATCCATTAATTTGCGTTAATAGCAATACATATATATATATATATATTTTTTGTTTTTTTTATATGTATGTATGTATGTATGTATATAATGCAGCCGCGTAAATATCAATTAGCTTATGGCAAATTACACATCGTGTTCACGTAATAAAAATTCCCACTGGCTCGAAATTATTAACCATATCTTACGACTGCGTATTTTAGTTTGAATTAGATTTTTAATAAGCAATCAAAACATGACTAATTAATTTTCTTTTTACGCTATTATAAACACACACACACACACACACACACACACACACACACACACACACACACACACACACACACACACATATATATATATATATGTCTGTGTGTCACTTCGTCAGCGTTGTGTTATTATGCCAGTAATGCACTAACTAACCCGATTTTCTACACACTTTAATTATAAAATTATTATTTCACTAGTAAAATCATTATCATTCATGTGTGTCTATATATTATTATATATAAATCATAAAGTAATTAAATTTGGCGACCGTTCTTGAGGGTGACCCAAAGGCACCATTTCCAATAGCTACTACACCGAGGTGTTGGGGAGGAGCAACTCCCTTTCCAGGATAGCTCCACTTTACCCTTGATACGTACCTTACAATGCTGAGTGTTAAGCAAGGAGGTATCAAGTACTATTTCTTAAGTCTTTGGTATGAGTCTACCTGCTATTGAATCCCGGTCTCCCGGGCCATTGGCGAGCACTTTACCTATTAGTCCAATGGGCCGGTACTAGCACATATATAAATCACATATGTATATGATCATATTATCATTAAATATATAAAACATATTATCATTAAATATCATGATCGTTTGTATATATATATATATATATATATATATATATATATATATATATATATATATATATATATCGGAGAGGTAAGCTATATTATTCAGTTTTAAAAACCTCCGATATGATCATTTAGGATTCTTTTAAATATTTTAAATTGTTCAATAAATTATTCGGCTTTCTCTTTTTTTCTTTTGTATTTAAATTGTTGTTTTTTTGCAGTATATATATATATATATATATGTATATATATATATATATATATATATATATATATATATATATATATATATATATATATATACTCTTTAAGAAAAACAACGAAACCGGTC
>CAUZXS010006606.1:7500-110482 GCA_963585895.1 Sepioteuthis lessoniana
AATTTGAATTTGGCTTGTGTCCATTTCCAAAGATGATACCTATAAAAACACATGCTTTCACAAGACAAAAGCAAAATTAAGCCAATAATATCATGGAAAACTTCACTCAGATATAACATCATATCAAAGTGATATATTTTTTGTTTAGAGGGGGAAAAAAAGGCTCTCATCAAATTTCCAAACCAACAAAATCTTTTAGATGATAAATCAGAACTAGTGTCAAAACGATGACATGTAAATAAGTTTCTATTGTGCTATTTACCACTCCATTATAACTCGAATGATTACCAACAACTTAGCAACTATCAATTTCAAATATTCAAAAGTATTTAAAATTCAATAATTCAAATTCTCAAAATTTAACTTTGGTATCTTCTAGCAATAAAAATAGAACAAAATGGAGGTGTATATAAAAATAATGAAATGAAATCTCAATGTATGAAAATAGGTTTGTATTACACTTGTTATGACACCATGGTAACTGTATGTGCAAATCAATCTTAGAAATTTTAGGAATGCTCAGCTTTTTAGTATATTATAACTAACATCGAAGATTTTTTTCAAAGATATCTCTGTTTTGTGTATTGTCCATTAGAATCCTCACACCTGCTGTAATGTAAATCTGATTCCATTTCATATTCTATACTTGCCAGTTTTCCATAATATTTGCAATTCTTCAGAATGTACTTGGATACAGACAACAAACTAGGCAAGGTTCATCTCTAAGGTCATTTGAGGTCACTGGAAATATGCCATTTCAGGCCAAATATATAAATTTGATTCCATTTTATATTCCATCCTTCCTATGTATCACTCTCTCATAATACTTCTAATTCTACCTGATGATTATGGAAACCTAAAACTATTAGCAATAAACATATGATTCTAATTTCGGTTACACTGCTTATATATATAACTAAGATTCATCATGCTTTTATGTGTATGTATATAACTAAGATTCATCGTGCTTTTATGTGTGTGTATATATATATATATATATATATAAAACCAGAACTTACCAAAAGGGGCACATCATAGGAAAGTTTTATTAGAGCAATATACTTAAAATACTCTATCTTACAGAATAAATCAATTTCCAGTCCAATTTGCAACTTGTGGGGTTTGTGCATGAAAAGAAATTTTTTATATAACAGTAATAACTATGAAATGCTAATTAAAATCCTTCACTCCTTCTTGAAGAGAAGCATCAACATCATTATGGACTCTTATTACAAATGAAAATACAAGTTCACTGATTGTCCAGTATATATATATATATATATATATATATATATATATATACACACACACACACACACACACACACACACACACACACACACACACAGTTGCATGGCTTCATGGTTATCATCTTAAAAAATGGACACAGTGACTCAGGTTCAAATCCTGGATAAGGCTGTTTGTGTTTCATTTTGGTGCTAATGCCCTAAAAAAAGGCATAAATTTATCTATTCCTCCCCATTAGTTATGGATAAATAGTAGAATTGACTGGACTCTTTAATCTTGGTAATCAGTCTAAGAAGAAAACATCTGATTTCAAACCAACTGAACTCCACTTTAAAAAAATTAATATTTTTTCACATCTTACCCATGGTAGAAGGATTAAGTAAAAATATATATTTGGTTTATTCTAAAGAGCTAATTGCTTCATGTATCTTGTTAGTTCCAAATCCCTGCTATTGATTTAAAGGTTTGATGCAGATTTTAGATATGCAGCAGCTATAGACAAATCAATAAGCAATGGCTAATGATGATTGTGGCTGCATTAAAATTTGATCACATTCCAGAAATTGACAGGTGTTTTTTGTTACAAGAACAATGAGGTAAGAAAGCCCTTACTAGCCAAAAATTAAAAAAACAAAACAAAAGATAACAGAAAGAATGAATAGACCAAAAACAAAATACCATGATATTTAGATATAAACAGACTGGAGGTTTCCATAGATCTGAACTGAAAACACAGATACAATAACAAGGCAGGTAGATAGATGTAAACATAGAAGATATCTAACTGACATAATTCAAATAAGACTAAAGCAGATCTCTAAAGAGATAGAGAGAAGATGGAAAGAGACAGAAAATGAGAGAAGGACAGAGATAAAGAAAAAGAAGATAGGACAGAGAGAACAATAGAGAGAAATAGGAAAAAAAGAGATAGAAAGTGAGAGAAGGTAAAAAAAAAGAGAGAGAGAGAGAGATAGAGAGTGAGGGAAAGAAAGAGAAAAACACACTCAGAGAGAGAGAGAGACACACACATGCATACATCTATTAATTCAGCTTGTTCATCAATAATACACTTTTAAGTCCATTGGAGACCTTTAGGCAAATAAGAGGGAAAGACTGTTGAATTGCATTCATATTTCATTATAATAATGCAAATGTTAGCAGTTACTTTTGAGTGGGTGTCATAGTGAATATATAAAGCAGAACACTAAAAAGAAACAACAATCAAAGTGTCTCTTCCTCCTTCACCTCCCACAACCCTCATCAAAATGACACTGGCTGCACACACACACACATACTTTGAATCTGCCCATTTTGAGTGTGCTCTACCAATCAGCTGGAAAGTGGGCAGCTGTAAATAGTTCAGACGAAGCTGCTTTATTGGAAACAAATGAACAGAATTTACCAATACTCAATACTTTTAAATTAGTGGAGCCCACAGTTGTTATTAATACACCTAACAGACAAAAACATCATTATAATGAGAGTTATTTTCTATCTCCAATTTTTGTTGCTTGACACTTCCCACCCATAATATCATATTCAAAACTGACCTTTTTTTGTTGTTTTTTTTTCTAATTTTATTAGATTATTATTATTATTATTTATTCCTTGAAGGTTTTTCACATCAGCTTTAACTAGTGGTCTTTCACTAGAGTCTCCTCTGGTCTCCAGGACTCTTCTGAGTATTCTAGCTAAATACTGTATTGTCTCAATTCTTCTTCTTTCCAATTCCTCCTGTCTTTTTTCTAAGCCTTTAGGGATTATTCCAAGTGCACCAATTACAATTGGTATCATTATTATCCCCACTTAACTTGCAAGCTTGTTGCTACACAATTGTCCTACTTCATTTGGCTTTGTATTAATCTAAGTTAAGCATGAGTATTAAAATCTAATATATTAGCTTGTGAATTTTGCTTTCTTCTAAGTTGTTGTCATATTATTATCATTATTATTTTACTCCTTGCAAGTTTTTCAAATCAGTTTTAACTGGTGGTTTTCATTGAAGACTGAGTGACAGTAAGTCTCTTCTGATCTCCAGAACTCTTCAAAGTATTCTAGCTGATCTTAAAAGTGCTGTGATCTGGATTGTCCCAATTCTTCCTCTGATCTCCAATTCATCCAATCTCTGTGACCTGATAAGTTAGTCAAGGAAATTTATTGACCATAAAAATAAGAATTAACTGAGGCAGATTTTAGAAGAATGAACTCGGTACATTGTAAAAAGTGAAAATTAAATGGATTCAAAAGGAATAAATCAGAAATATGTTGTTTTGATGAGAAAGAAAATGATGAAAAAATATTTATTGAAAAATGATAAAAGAATTGTTTTGTCTACAAGCCAGAGTGTGTGAAACTGACCTGGAGACCAGAGCTTGTCAATCAGTAGCCTGGGAATTAAATTTGGGAACAACATGGGTTTTTTTTAAATTCAAGTATGAAAAATTTTAATTCAATTTTCTTACCATTATGATTGAACAGTTACTGATGTCATGTCACATGAACATAAAATTGTAATAATTCCAAATTTAGGAAGGACCACCCCCTTTTGAGTAAAAGTGAGAGTAAAGCAGAGATGGAGGGTGTGACAAACAGTGAGAGGTAGAACTGATTGTTGGAAACCAAATTAAGAAGATTGATATTTTTTTGCTTTGCCCACCACCACTTCTCAAATGGACGATATACAGAAAAAAAAGGGGATTCCTCCCTCAAGAGAGAGCACCATAAAGAGAACATGAATGTCTACTAAATTCATGTTGCTCTGGGCTCTGGCCTTGCATCAGACTGCCCAGAGTGGAGAGGCAAAGAAAAGCCATATTACATGTTGTTAAGAAGTGAAGTAGTCTTACCAATATACAGCACTGTGAAAGAAGTGGAGAAAGACTGAGATAATGTGATGCCTTGAGATAACCTTGTTCCAGACCCGTAGATATAAAAAAAAAAACAAAGAGAAATTGAGATAATATACTTTAGAAACCAGTGCAAAGTGGACGAAAGATGCCCTTGAGCCAAACTCATGAAGATGAAGAAGTGAAGAGAAATTGAGATGATATGATACCTTGAGGGTTTCTTTTACCAGACTGCCCTGGGTATAGAAAAAGCAAAAGGAATTAAGAAAACATGACAACTGGAGAGAGACAAAGAAAGCCTGAAATAACATGTCAATAGCAGAAGGTGACTACTAGATTTCATGTCTTGACCTTCTACCAGACTACCCAATGGAGAAAGCCTGTCAAATTACAACATTGTGAAATAATACCAAGGACTGAGAGAAAGCAAACACAACCACCATTGAGATTGCGTTATGCCAGGCTGTAAACAGCAAGAATAGAAAAGTCTAAACTTATACAAAGAATTGACCAACTGTTGCTTTGTGAACCAGGTCTCTGACTTAAACCCCTCTCACCTCTGGTATGAGTGAATACTTGTACCATTGTTAAAGATATCTTTCTTTTCTTACTAAATATTATTGTTACAAAGCCATATTTGTTCTATTTATTGGTGTCAACTATTTTTTTTACTTTCTTAATTGTGCAGTCTCATCCATTTAGTCATCAAGTGGCAACTCCAATTAAGCAATTGATCTGTTATCTGGATCTAAAAAACATAACATGAGCAGATAACAGACTGACTGCATCATCCGAAGATATATCTGACCAGCGGAACAATCAGTAGATTGGAAGTGGAATCATCACACTCTTTCCCAAGTTCTTGGAGACCATTCCAAATGCTTGAACTATGACTGGTATCACTTTTACCTTCATATTGAATATGATAAGAAGGTGAGAAAATTTTACGATATATCTTTGTAAATCAGTACAACACAAAATCATTCATCTCTATATAACTAAAATTCTCAGATGTAGGTATTTACCCAAACCATTTGTCACATACAAAATATGACATAAGATCAGTTCTTCTAAGCAGAGTAAAGCTGATTTGAATTTAGAGTTTTCATTTTCCTAGACTGGTTACTTAAACAAAAGCAAAAGAACCCAGTTTTCCCTATTATTTTTCTATAGCTGAGGATAGAACAGATGGATTTATGCCTCTCTCAAGGACATTAGGGCACAGTAAAACACAAACAGATTCATCCAGGATTTGAATTCAGGCTACTAATTCCATTTCCTATGATGATAACCATTATACTAAGTGTGCCACTAGCTGTATATATACATGTACAATGTAACAACACCCAGCAAAAACAGTACATTAGAGCAAGATTTTTATCAGAGCAATACTTTTTGAATACTCTGATTAAAAAATCAACAAATTTCCAATTCAATTTGCCATAGAATCATTTTGTATGGTCTGCATTCACACCGATTATAACTTTTTAATAATCCAAATTCTTTATATAATAGAGATAATCATGAAATGCTAATTAGAATCTTTCACTAAATAGAAGCATCAATATCATCATGGACTGCTGTTACAACAGGAACCCAATGATTTCATGGACTATCTAATACATTTGAATAATACAAAAAAAAAAAGTCGTAACTATTTACACTTATCTATAGATAAAGCTTTCTCAATTAGATAAAACATTTTTATCCTTCATTTAATAATTGCAATTAAAATGAAAATCAAAGAAATGTTAATGATTTAATATACTCAGATTTTTAATTTACTCCCAATTTGAATATATCAGAAAAATATTTTGAAATACGAAAATTCTTTTAAAAAATTAATTTAACAAGAATTTTGTCAAATACTGTTATCAACATGCCTTAAAAAATACAATTTTATTTCTATATAGTCTGTGTTATGGTTGAAATAGTAACGTATCTTGTAAAAATCCAGCATTTCAAGTACTGATTTTCAAGGGAGCCAGATCTTCCAGTTTTCACAGGTTTGTGTTTATCATGGTAAATAATGTGCACATCACCATGTAGTGATGGTTAACAAGACAGGCTAGCAGCTTATTAGTGTGTAGTGAAAGCTTAATACTCACTGTGTGCTCTATGTTTGTGACCTTGTGCAACACTAAGCTAAGCAAATAATTATAATGTTGTAAAAATACAAGAAATAATTATCCTCCCCAGATAATTCAAATGTCAGAGGCTTGTAGAACATTACATGACAGACCAGAAACCCCGTCACAACCATTTTTTTTGCCTCTGTTGTCTGACCCTCCCAGAGAACACTAAAGCAATATTCCCTACACTAATCAAGTAAGGCTTTTTCCCTTTTTGTTCTTCTTTACTGCTTATTCATGGAACGATATATGATTAATTCTACTATGAGACATGTTTTGTGCATTCTTTCTTTAAATATTACTTGTATATATATATATATTATGTATATAAGATGTTAAATATTCTTGTATGTATAAATGAACTTACCTTTCCATCAATTAAGTTCAGTATTAGTATATCATGGATATACTAATGTTAATATTGGTTATTGGCTCATTGGTCTAGTGGGTAGAGTGTTCGCCAATGATCTGGGAGACCTTGGTTCAATTCCAGGTTGCGTCATACCAAAGACTTTAAAAATGGTACTTGATACCGCCTTGCTTAACACTCAGCAATATAAGGTACATATCAAGGGTAAATTGGAGCAATCTAGGGAAAGGAGTAGCTATTGAAAAGGGAGCTTTCTGGTTGTCCTCAACTACGGTCGCCAACTTACAATATTGGTTATTAGTGGGTGGAAACTCAACTACATATCTTCTTTAATACTAAGTTTAATATCATTTCTGTAAACATTACATCATTTTTTTAATAAATATTTACTGTAACTCATTAATTCTGACATAGATTTTCCTTCATCTTTTAATTTTTCAAAAAAAGTAAAATAAAAAGAAAATACAAGTCAAAACTAATGATTCAAGATGCATGATATATATCTCATTTTTATTCTTTATAACATGACAGTTAAAAAGTAAATTGAAATCAGACAACACTAAAACATACCAAGAATGTGGAGTACCTCTTCATTACTATTACTCCCAGGTTCACGCTGACCCAAAGTGGTAATAACTGTTAAGGTCCCATCTACAGCTATAATAGAAATCTTTAAAAAATATTTGTATTTGATAGGAAAGTGTGCACAAAAAAAAAACTATTAAAAAACAACTACACAAAAAATGTGAATATGAATTTACAGTGATTGAAATTCGCTAAGTTCTAGGCATAAAATAACCCAAGACAGGTTGGAATGCCATTAAAATCAATCAATCAATCCTGAAACATGCTTATTACAATCCATTATGTAACCAAAGATAATAATCTATGCACATGTGCAATTAATCTGCACAGTTCAATAAATTATTGACAATTCACTGTACCTGTAGAGATTCTATCAAAATGCATACATACATAATTGTATGATTTTAAACGATAAATAACATAGAATCTGTCTGAATTAGTGAGATTAGAAGTTGCTTTTATTTAAATTATTTACATCATTCAGGAATTATAAACAATATTCTGAGAGAAATTATTGTTGATTTCTATTTCAAAATTTGATAAATTAATAACTATACATACCTAACAAAAATCAAATATAACCCTAGAATAAACAAAAAAAAAAACAAAAAAAAAACAAAAAAAAAAGAAATCTTGGTTTTGGGGAAGTAAGTAGCTAGCTCACTTTTGTAGGTAAACATTAGGTTGTTCAGAAAATACTATCGAATTTTAGTATAAACTGTTTGAATTATCTTAATATTTGTATTAAAAATTCACATTCCTAATAATTAAAGTGTCCCTTTTGATAATTTTCTATCACTTCTTTAAGAATTTGATTTTGAAGGTTGTATGAAGCTTCTACATGAAAAAAGAAATAATAAATTTACATCTTTGCAGGAGTTCAAGTTTGGTCATAATTTTGTTTTCTGACAATTCTTGGTTACATGTTGCCAAGATGACACAGCAGAAACTAACAGACCTGGAATATGAGTCACCATATTCTCATGATCTCTCAACCATCAATTATGATTTTTTTTTTCAAGCATCTGGACAATTTTTTTGTATCAAAAAACATTCAATTCCAAAGGTGAATTAGAAACTGCATATAAAGATTTATTGGCATCAAAACCTTTTATAGTTTCATCATACAGGCATAAAGAACCTTGTTAATCGATGGCAGAAAGGCAGAAATGTTCAGCAATCATATTTTGACTGATTATACACACTGTCTAAATCCATTAATTCAAAAATAAAAGTTTATTCTAAAATCGGACAGTATTTTCTGAACAACCAAATATATTCATCTTCTCTTTTAGACATTTACTTATTAGATAGGTATATTGGAAAGCTTGGTGGTAGAGAAGATATTAGCATAAGTATATCCATGATATACTAACACCAAAAGAGAGAAAAGATAAACTCATTTACACATACAAGAACATTTAACCTTTTATATATATATATATATATATATATATATATATATATATATATAAGTAGTCTTAAAAGAAAGAATACACAAAACATGTCATCCCATGATAGAATTATACACATATTGTTCAATGAACAAGCAGTATATGAAAGGGATACAAAATGAAAAAAGGCTTACTTGACAAGTGGGGTTGATATAGCTATGTGTTTTATTGTTGCCTAGTATGATTAAAAATAATATCTTTATTGTTCGAAGAACACAAGCAAATAGAGGTCAAGAAGGGGTTTCCGACGACTGTCATGTGATACCTTATGGGGTACCCCAAATGGACATGCCAGTTACATAAGGGAGATATTATTATCTTTATCGTTACATGTGCTTCAATTTACAATAATGATAACATATAGAAAGTTCACATTGATAACACTATCAAAGCCAAGAATAATTATAGAAGATATCAATAAAACAATTATTTATTTAAAAAATAAAAAACAACAAAAAGTTGCTTATTAAAAAATAAAATCGAAAATAAACAGTAAAACATAGTAATTCATTGTAATCTTACTTTTTCTAATAACCAGTTTTCTTTTTTTTTTTAAATTCTAGAAGCAATTTTTAAAGCAAGATATGCATATTAGTTAACCTTATAAGGAAAAACCTGCTACTCAAGTTACATAGTAGGTTACTCAAAGGTGGGAAAAGGCTGTTGTTTTGATGACACAATTTTATAAAGGACCCAAAGAAACTGATATATCAGCAACTTATTTATATATGAGAGAGAGAGAGAGAGAGAGAGAGAGATTTAGTCATATACTTTCTAAATAATCGTAATCAAAACAGAATCTCTTTTAATAGCAGCATGAAACAACACCATAAGGACAAACTATGTTAAAGCAAAAATAGATCAGTCGCAACAAAATAGAAAATGTATGTTTTGTGTAGCAGCAATAACGATTCTCTATAGAAACACCAAAGTAAAAGTACGATCACCAGATGGAGACACAGAATACTTCGACATTGTAGCAGGAGTACTACAAGGGGACACGCTGGCTCCGTACCTCTTTATCATTTGTCTAGACTACATACTTAGAACATCGATTGACAAAATCAAAGAGAATGGCTTCGAGCTGACAAGGAAAAGAAGCAGAAGGTACCCCGCAAAAAAAATTACCGACGCCGACGACATAGCAATACTGGCAAATACAGCCGACCAAGCCGAAACACTACTGCATAGTTTGGAACGAGAAGCCGTAGGCATAGGCCTCTATGTTAATGCACACAAAACGGAATATATGTGCTATAATCAAATGGGGGACATCTCCACTCTAGACGGAACCCCTCTTAAACTAGTAGACAGATTCACTTACCTAGGAAGCAGCGTTGCATCAACCGAAAAGGACATCGATACGAGGTTAACGAAAGCATGGACAGCTATCAATAGGCTATCGATTACATGGAAATCAGACCTGACCGATAAAATGAAACGCAGTTTCTTCCAGGCAGCAGTCACATCGATACTGCTATATGGGTGCACTACATGGACTAACAAAGCGGCTGGAGAAGAAGCTAGACGGCAATTACACAAGAATGCTGTGAGCAATCTTGAACAAGTCCTGGTGGCAACACCGCACAAGACACCAACTGTACGGCCACCTGCCTCCTATCACGAAAACTATAGACGAACCAGACATGCAGGACACTGCTGGAGAAGCAGGGATGAACTCATAAGAGATGTACTCTTATGGACCCCCACACATGGCCGTGCAAAAGCAGGACGACCAGCACGAACATACATTCAGCAGCTATGTGAGGTTACAGGATGTTGTCCAGAAGACCAGCCTAGGGCGATGAACGATAGGGAGGAGTGGCGAGAGAGGGTCAGGGATATCCGTGTTACCAGCACGACATGATGATAATGATGATGTTTTGTGGAGATTGAGACAAAACGATCAATCATATAATAAGCAAATGCAACAAATTAGTGCAATAAGAGTATCATGATCATCATGAAGTGCCGTCAGCACGGATATCCCTGACCCTCTCTCTCTTTCTCCCTATCATTCATCGCCTCTGGCAGGTTTTCAGGGTTACATCCCGTATCCTCACAGAGCTGCTGTATATATGTTCAAGCTGGCCGTCCTGCTTTTGCTCGGCCATATGTGGGGGTCCATAGGAGTACATCAATTATGAGCTCATCCCTGCTTCTCCAGCAGTGTCCTGCATGTCTGGTTTGTCTAACTTGGATAGTTTTTGTGATGGGAGGTAGGTGGCCATAGAGTTGGTGCTTTTTGGGTGTTGCCTCCAGGACTTGTTTAATATTGCTCGCAGCATTCTTGTGTAATTGCCGTCTAGCTTTTAAGATGCACAAACTTCTCTGGGACATTTGAGATACAAACAGATCACCTAATCTCGGCCAGATAACCAGACCTAGTGATAGTCAACAAAAAAAGAGAATGTACTGAATAGTGAAATTTGCCATCCTGACAGACTACAAAGTGAAAGTAAAAGAAAGCAAAAAGAGAGAAAAATATCTAGACCTTGCTAGAGAACTAAAAAAAAACAAACTATGGGACATGAAGATGATGGTGATACCAATTGTAATTGGTGCACCTGGAATAATCCCCAAAGTATTGGAGACTTGCTATCATTCAAACTCCAGTAAGAAACCATCAGTTAATACTGGTGTGAAAAATTCTAGAATGAGTAAAATAATAATAATAACCTCTGCCCTTTAAATACAGTAAATCACCTTTAACGTCATGTTGAATTTTCACAGACCACCAAGCACATCTACTTTGATATTCTCTAGAAAAGTAGAGTTACTCCATTAAAAGACAAGTCCAACCAACTTGACATTTCACATAAAAACTGAAGATGAAATAATAATTATGATGATTGTATTATTATTATTATTATTATTAGTAGTAGTAGTAGTAGCAGCAACAGCAGCAGCAACAACTAAAATAATAAAGAGGAAGTTGTAGTAGTCATAATTACAGTTAAAATAATAATCCTGATCTTAGTAATAATAAGAAAAAGAACAGCAGATTTATTTGTATTTGATTGATTTGTTTTCAGTTATATCACTTAAGAAAGAACAAGAGGGATTAGCTTCAGATTCAATAACTGGCTAATTTTAATGGCATACAAATCCATCTGGGGATATTTTATGCCTAGAGTTAAGGGAATCACATTCAATACACATTCATATTTAAATTTTTTGTGCAGTTGTTTCCTAAGGAAGTTTTTTGTGCACATTGTCTTATCAAATACAAAAGATTTTAAACAGATCTATTTGATTCATACATAGGACCCCGACAGGTACTACCACTTCAGGTCAGAGTAGACCTGAGAGTAATGTTAATAAAGGAGTACTCCACATTTCCCAGATCTCCAGAACAAAAGCTTCACCACCAGATACAGTTTAGTGTCATACTCAAGAGACCTTTTTTGAGGAGGGGGTGTTCAGGAGATACAGTCAGCAGTTCCAGATTCAAGATTTATGTTTAAAATATGTAAATATAAAGTACAAGTGATAGCAGTTCAGCCCAATGCTCTATTTCTAAGCCATACCAACAAAATCTAAAAGCAGTGATTTTTCTTTAAAAGAAAAAAAAAAAAAAAAAATAACACTAACACAATAGTAATGGTTTTGATTTCTTTGTTTAATGGCATGTCAACCTTTTAAGGGTTATTTAATGTCAAAGCCATCCTTGTAATAGAATAGTAGTAATACTATCTAACCTATAGCTGGAGGGGGGTTCATATCTTTCCAAGGAGTATTAGTCTAAAAGTGAACATCACTGCAGTTTGAACTCACTTACATTAAGGCCACAGTCCAGCACTTAAGCCATTACACAACAAGGAAACTAGTAGTACTAGTAGTAGTGATAATAGTGTGATGATGATGATGATAAGTAAAAGATGAATAAATAACTTCTTATTGCAATGTGGGTCTTTGATATTTTTTGAGAGAATGTAGGAGCAGAAAGAGGGAAAGAATGTGTGAAAAAATATAAATCAAGGTTAATAAATGAAATAAAGTTTCATATACAAATAATGAATTATTCATTTACCTTCTTTTTTTTATTTCCAGAAAGAATTGAATTAAAATTTAAGAAAATCATCTTGACATACAAACACAGAAGGAAAAAAAATCATTTTATCATTTTAAAAAAATTAGCTATTTTATTGAATTTCCCTTGCTATTCTTAAATGCAATGCACTTTCTTTTCTTTTTCAGTGGAATTGCAGACTGGAAAGAATCAACTTTTCTTTTTTTTTATTTTTTTTTTAAAAAAAGCCATTATTTTGCAAGAAAAAAATTATCAAATTACCATTTTACTAAAACTTTTGAAATTATATATAACTAAAAATAGATATATTCAAAATAGAAAATAATCATTACTAAAAATTAAATCTTTTAGAAAAAAAACTACTATATATATATATATATATATATATATATATACGGTGTGAAGCAGGGCTGCGTACTAGCCCCCGTCCCTTTCAACGTCTTTTTCAGCTGTATGCTGTCCAAGATATGGTGAAGGGGGTCAACATTCGTTACCGCTTGAATGGCTCCCTCTTCGACCTACATCGACTCACAGCAAAGACAAAGAGCCTGCTACCTCTCCTCCAAGAGGTTCTCTTTGCCGACAACTGCGCACTAGTGGCCCATGCGGAACAAGACCTACAGCGGATGCCGGACCGCTTCTCTGAGGCATCCAAGTTCTTCGGCCTGACAATCAGTCTCAGAAAGACAGAGGTGCACCACCAACCTACACCATACTGTTGTATAGCCACATAATACATATGCAACTATACACATATACATGCAGAATCATAACGACACACAATAAAGACGAGCGGCACAGTCTTTTAGAAAAATATACCTCTCACTTTATTTGAAAGGATTGTATGTGAGAGGGAGTTGGAGACCGAACAGAACTGCAACATATTGACCCCCACTCTTATGGCCATCAGCGTCTCTTTCCCATTCTCCTAGGCTGCTCAACCGGAGGCGCGGGGGGGCAGCTCTCTACAAACCCCAAAAAACATAGCAACAAAGAACTCTTAGTATACATCTCAACATACAACAAAAACAACCCAGAACTATTCATATAAATAATTTAAAAAATCTTAAACAACTTAAAATCAATGACATCAAAAAATTACTAGACAACAAAAATCATGAAAAACCAAAGATAACCCTTCTACATTTGGGAAAGACACAACACATAGAGTCACCAAATGCAAGAATAAAAGATTTGGAGTATGTAATATAATCATATAAGAAAAATCCTAAACCTTCAAAAGCCCAAAACAACATTCATAATAAATAAAAGTTTAAGCTGCAATTCAAAAAAACAGTCTCTATAATCGAATGTTGTAAGTGTAAAAAAGTATACATATAGTTGACACAACCTCTAGATAATAGAGTATTCTTACACAGAAGTAATATTAAATTACAAAAAAAAAAAAAAACAAATAAAAAACACCTTTATGAATGCAGTAATGCAGTGTTTAAAAGAACCATTACACCAAACTGATGACAATACATTACTCCAAATAAAAAAAAACTTCATAGATAAGTCAAAACTATTTTAAACAGAACCTAACTATACATATAGGGAGACACATACACACAAACAGAATCATTCAGGGAGGAAGATTAAACTTCAGTTGAACTTTATGGCATATCAACTATCATAAATTATTTAAGAGGAGAAGAGTACTAAAGGACCCACCCCGAAAAGTATATACACATACATGGATACAAACAATCATGCAGACACGCAAACACACTGAATACAATCTTATAAATAAATAAAGAGAGAGAGAGAGAGAGAGAAAAACAACATCTGCAGAGACCAAAGTTTGTCATGGACAATTAACTCAAACTGGACATTCACAGATACAAATCTTGGAATTAAAAAGAACCACAACCACTGTAAAACCAAAAAGGGAACACTCAAAATGTCAGAAATATGCAGTGAAGAAAAATGAACAACCTAAAAGCAAATTCACTTGTGGACCTATTCATTTTAAACTATATATATATATATACACACACACACACACACACACACACACATCACTTTCTATCCCATCTAAAGTAAAAGGTTAATTCAATAGAAAACTAATAGACCAACAATATATTTTTATATAAAATGTATATTTTATATTTAATTTATATTTTCATTTCAATATAATAATATAACAATTAATTGTTGATAAAAATAAAATGAAAAAAATATAACACAGAGGTGAGAAAGTGATATTAACCAAGCACTGTTCACCATGTCTATGTTATCCTAACATATAACAGGAGATGGGATGGATAAGGAATCTTTCCAGTTTAATTCTTTTTTTGTATTGCCAACTAATTCCAAAACTTCTTCCTCCAACCAAAGGAGAATACAGAGTGCCTAGGTTATTTCTGGCTAGAACAAGCAGAACCAAGTGGAATCGGATTCTAAGCACAAACTAATTGTGATTGGATACAGCAAATCAATTTTACTGCAACAGAAGACAATATATTTTCTGTCATGACTGATTGACACAGCCAATAACATGTGTTTTCAAAATAAACCAATTTCAAACAGTAAATAAAAAGAACCCCATAAGGTAATCTCAAGAGAATTTCAGAATTGATACAATCTACTAGTAAAACTTTTAGAAAACATTTCTTATTTTCAAAAAGATTATTCAAAGTAGGTACAGTCTTTAGCCTTAGTGGCAGATAACTTGACTGAAAAAAGAAAAAAAAAAAAAAAGGAAAATTCAAAACTATGGAGAAGGTAAGTGAAAACCACTCCACAATCTCTACCAAGATTTGTTCTAGGTAAAACACAGTTTATACGTAAAGGAAAATGTGGAGAACCATTATCACCCAATGATTGTATCATAACAATTGTTGACACAAGAAAAAACACAAAACACAGAAGAAAGGATTGAGAATAACAAACATCTCAGAAAAACTTTTTATTTATAACTTAAAATATCATCAAAAGAATTACAAAACTGTTTGGTTTGGTTTGGTTTCTTTGTTTAATGGCATATCAACCTTTGTGAGTTATTTAATGCCAAAACTGGTAGAACAGTCATGTTACCATTTAACCCATGGCGGATAAGAGAGTTCATACCTTTCCCAAGTCCAAAAGTGGACATATTGTGACTGTAGTTCAAACTGACAAAACTATTTGAATGAATTTTACAAATAAAAACCAACACTTATTAAAAAAAATGAGCAAAGTTATCAAGAAAATATTTTGACAAATGAAAATTTACATTGTTTTCTTTCAAATACGAATGTGAATCAAGTATTGCAATATTTAGGGACATTGTAATTTGTGGCACATATATCATGTGACCAAAGGAGTTCAAGCTGTGGGTGGCAGCATTGTGGGAGTTGGTGTGCTTACATATTATTCATTGCTTCACTCCTTGTGTGATTTTAAAACCACACAGATGAACATACAACAGTCTAATTCAGGAACATATAGTTTATGAGTTCAAACCAGGCAATAACTCTGCAGCAGCAACCAAAAATATTTATCAGGCAAAAGGTGAAGTTACAGTTGATCACAATAACAAAATGGTTCAACAAATTTCACTTGGGTTGCAAGGACCTCAACAATCGAGTAAGGTCAAGTAGGCCTAAAAGCATGGATTCTGAGCCAAGGGCTCCAAGCCATAGAGGCAAATCTGGCAAGTGGCACTAAGAGAGTATCAGGCAAGCTTGGCATCTCACAGCCCAGTGTGGTTTGACAAAAGCATTGGGAGCTGTCAAATTGTGCTTCATGTACTACCAAAATATTGTAAAGCTTTTGATTTACCCTAGTATATTAAAATCTTTCAGCAAAAGAAACAAAATATTTTCAGAAAAGTACACCAATTTTATACAAATTACATCAACATAGATGTTTGACATCTGCTTCAATGTGTTTTAAGATGTGCCATTTCAAACCAATTCTTTTAAAATTATATCACATTATTAACACAGAGATATTACAAACTTTATGAGATATGACAAGATTTTCTTGAGAAAACCAAATCAAACAAAAAGAAAATTCCAGCAACTCTTATCAATAAATTCTTTGATGATCAGGTTTAAACTGGAAGAATTTGTTGTCAGATTTGAATCAAACCAATTATTTTCTATGACCTGACAAAGTAATCAATTTAGACCCATACATACTCATATGAATTAGGTGGAAAAACCTGATTGGAAGAAAATTAGATTAGATTTTAAGATTTAAAATTTGATACCAAATTACAAAATCATTTAAAACTAAGGAAAATTTATTATCAATTTTAACTAGTTTTTCTTTCATCTTTATGGTTGCTTTTTATCACAATGTTCAGGTTGTAACATTTTATAGCCATCAAAACAAGCAGTGGGATTGATTAATTTTAACAGCATGTCAATCCATTTGGGGTTATTTCATACATTGTATATTTATATTTACATTTTCTGTATAGCTTCTTAAAAGTTTTTTTGCACATAGTTATAAGATATCAAGTATTCCTATCTAATACAAATAATTAACAAATAGATCTATTTGACCAATAAATCGGACCCTAACAGCTACTACCATTGCAGGTCAGAGTGGACCAGGGAATAATGACAATGAAAAGGTTCTTCTTACTCCCCAGAGCTCCAGAACTGGAGCCTCATCACTAGATGTAGTTTAACATTTACCCAGGACACCTCTTTTTGGAGGGGTCTTATCTCTCTGCAGGGGATACAGTCAGTGAATTCTAAGTCCTGCCAACAAAGCAGTTAGTGTGAATAAGGTGTTACCCAGTTGACTGCCTCGACCATTGGTGGGTCACTGCTCCAATGAAGGATTGAACCTAGGCTTGTCCAGCCATCTGCTCATGTTGTGCTTTTAGATCCAGATAAATGAAGTCATCAATCGCCGAACAAATCAGACAGGGTCGATCATTTAAAGAAAAAATAAATTGAAATCAAAAGGCCAGAGACAAAAATAAACACAGGCTGTTCAATAATTAATATAAAGTTTAGTTAACAAAAAATAGTAAAGTCCATTTAAAAAAATAATTAAGCCAGTTTTTAGAAATGAATAAGTTTGATCATACAAGTCTCTTCTTCGTTGAGTGAAGTAATACAATTCAGAGATCTGGCCCCTTTTATCTCAGCAGTCAGTCTAGCTGTAGTAGTAGGCACATTTCACTAAGATAAGTTGCTTAGCAGTTCACAATATGGCTATCAATTCTTTCACGGCAGTCTTCCATTACTAATTTGTGATTCTTGCTGGTCTGACTCAAGGGTTCAAATGCAGAGTGATGGGATTTACTCTGCCAACTGCTATTTGTTTGGCTTCTGTCTCTGGTCTGCTTGGCGGTGGCAAAAATTCTGGTTTATATAATTTTTTTTTTTTATTTCCAAGTGGGCGTATCTCATCAAGGTTTTCTTTTTAATTAGATTTCAGTAATTAATTCCACTCATGGTTGCCTAACTCCTACTTCAACAGTGACTCTCTGTGACCGTTACTCAAAGGAGGAAGGGTTTCCACCCATTTCCACATGTCATCTGCTGTACCCTCTCCCATTGTGGCTGGCCCTCTCTGTCAAGTGCCCAACACGTCACACCATACAAATTACCCAGTCTTCCAAAAGAAAAGAAATAAATCAAAAAACTTTTCCATCATGGAAAAGAAATAAATCAACTTTTTTTTAATTCTCAGGATCTGAAATGTTCTCATAACATTCATATCTGCACCTGTATAGAGATTGACCTCTCCATCTGACCCCATCTCCAGTTTTGTCATTGTTTTGACAACACTATTTCTGATGAGCACCCTCCCCTACACCTCAGTGTAGTAGCTATTAAAAAGGGAGCCTTCTGGTTGCCCTCAACTAAGGTCGCCAACTTTTACTTATTTCTTATGATACTTTTAGTACAATCAAAATAGATATTTTAGCTTTCTCTCTTTCCTTTCTGATAAAAAAAAAAAAAACAATTCCCATATTTTTTTGTTTTTCTGCCAAATCAAAAATTCAACAATATTTCCTGCTTCTTTTCCATTTTGATAAGTATTGTATCATACTTCTAAAAATCAATGTACTGATTTTTTTTCTTCTAAAATCCTCACTGATTATTTTTCTACAATTAAAATCATTCTCAGATTTCTCTCACTCGGGTCTGTCGTCACTTAACTATGTTATGAAGGAATTACAAGTTAGTTCTGTATTTCTGATTCACACTGTTGACATAAGTATAAAACATAAACTGAACGTTATAATAAAAATACATTTAAAAAAAAAATGAAAAATCAAAAGACATTTCATCTGAAAATTTAGACAATTAAAGACTAGAAAAAACAGATATGTGCAAAAGTTTCCAGGATTAAAACCTAAAATTAGTTAATTACTAATAACTAGTAAATATATTTATTAATAAAAACATTTTCCTTGATGTTCAATCCTCTTATGCTCACCAGCAATGAATTTGGTTGGAAGGACACCAAGAAAAATGTTAATGGGTCAAGAAGTTTTCAGGTCAGTGCTACTTGATGTCTTGTCAGTAAGCTGATAGCCTTCTCTCATTTCAATCTAATGCTACTGAGCAACCTACTGTACTCTACATTAGTTGTAGGTGTCTTAACATATGTAATTTTTGGTCAAAGTTATGAACTATATGATCACATTAAATATGTTCGAGCCCTCAGGCTTACCAATCATAATAATTTCCCATAAGGACAAAGTTTTTTTGGAGGTGCCTGTAGTGTAATGGTTATCGTCGCAGGATATGGACACGGCGAAACAAGTTCAAATCCTGGACCTGACTAATTGCATTTCACATAGCACTAATACCCTTGAGAAAGGTATGAATCCAAATATTCTCCCTCCAGCTATGGGTAAATAGTAGGGCAGACTAGGTTCTTCAGCCTTGGTGAGGCAACTAGTCTAGGAGAAGGAAGTCTCTGAATTCAAACCTGTTAAACTCCGCTTAAAAATTGACCTTGTGTCATATCCTGCCCGAGCGGAGGGGTTGGTAAATATGATAAGGACAAAGTTTTTAGTTATTTGACTGACTAGTATAATTGTAAAAAGGATGCAAAGTTTAATAGAGAAACATTATAGGTTACTATTCTAAGAACATTATTTTGTTAAAGAATTAAACTTTCTCTAAAAGAGGAAGTCCTTATAGCATACTTGGCTAAAGTGGATTGTGACATCATAGTAAGAGATTTAAAACTCATCACACAATTTCATTCATTTTCAAACTAATACCCTTGGAAAAGATATGAACCCCCTAATCCACACAGCTTTGGGTTAAATATTAACTCTACTGTTCTTCTACAAGAATGACTTTTGCATTAAATAACCCACAAAGATTGATATGTCATTAAACAAAAGAAAACAAACCAACTTTCAATAAAATGCACTGCCGAGCTATATTAATAATATAAAATTCTTTATATATCGCATATTTTCTATTTTCTTAAAGGGATAATGTTTATATTGTATTATGACACTCTATATCAACAGCTGGTATTTATTTAATAGTGAAGAGAGAAAAAAAAAGTACCTAACCTTTTCTCTTATTTCATCTACATAATAATCTCCCAAAGAAAGAAAATTCATATCTCAAAAAGAAATAAAAATAAAGTAAATGAATTAAAATCTTTTTTTTTTTTTAAATATCACAACCCTCTTAATTAGTGCTATACTTATACATTTTTCATTAGTATAAGCATCAACAAATGTAATACTAAAAATACAAGGTTGATCCAGAATATGTCAAGAACCATTTCAACAGCCTTGATGTACTTAACAACCAATTAAAGGGGAACTTACTATGCATGTATAAAGAGACACTCTTCCATGGGATAACTCAGTCAGTAAAAAGATGCTATTGAAGGAACTTATGTACTGAGTGAATATCACATTCACAATGAGTGAAGGGGTAGATTTTTTACATCTAAGACAGGGTTTTATGGCAAAAAATTGCATCACCAAGTTCTGCCAACCTTCTACAAGCCAGATTTGGCTCCCTGCAATATCCGAGTTTTCCCAAAGCTAAAATTGTTATTGAAATGTTGAGGATGATGAGATTAAGAAGCAATGATCAGGCAAGGTAAGATAAGCCTAAAATTGTAGATTCCAAGGCTGGGCTCCAAATTATAGAGACAAATTTGGTTAGTAGCACCCAGAGAATATCAGACAACCCCAACATCTCACAGTCCAGTTTGACATCTTAACAACCTCAGCAAAAGTATTTGGAATTGCTGAATTGTGCCTGACATTAACAAAATATTGCAAAACTTTTGATTCACTCTAGTAATATTAAATAGATGGATACTTTCTAGATTAAATTTACATATGCCCGAGAAAGAAAAGAGATTCAACCAACCCAATACAACAGAAATACACTGTATATATTCTACAAAAGTGTCAAGAAAAAAAATGTCTGAAAAGTGATTATTGCTGGTGGTGGTGATAGTAGTAGTGATGAGAGTTAAATTTAGAAATTCTACCCACAACTAAAAAGACACCTCAGCAATAAATGTTTTTATTTTCAGCTGAGCAAATAAACATGGATGAAAATTATTGTTTGTTTTTTCCCTTTTCCCACTAGATGAATAGGCAAGAGTGAGGTGTCTGTATGTCTCAGCAGAAATACATCACAAACAATTAGGGTAATTTTAGTGAAAATGTTGCAAATGCACAATATATATATATATATATATATATATTAACATTACACCTCACCCAATCAATACTTTGTCTTAACATCTACAAGGTATGTTTAAAAAATATTAAGACTTAAGCTGTATTTACTACTGAAATTAACACTGAATGACACATTAATTCTCTTCAAAATAGTCCCTTTGACATTCAACATACTTATTCCTGTGAATTTTTCATTGGTCAAAGCACCTTTAAAAATCCTTTTTGATAATGTGTGAAGCTGTACAGTTTAATTTCTTTTAATATACTCCACATCCTCAAATTTTACCCAATAGATAACTTTTCAGTCGACAGAACTAGGAAAGATTGCATGGAACAAGGAGGTCTGGTTAGTATGGAAGGTGTTGTACATGTGGAATCCTGTGTCTCACCCAAAAACTACTGATCAAAAAGTATTGCAAATTGGCAGTGAATCATCTAGACATTTCTTTATTATAAAAGCTGCACACAGTTTCATTTAAATTTTAAATCTTAAGTTTTTTAAAATTAAAGCTTCAATCGTTTTTTATCATACCTAATTTCTTTGTTATTTTTATTATGTTTTTCACGGACACTCTGCAATCTTCACCAGATGTTTTAATTCACATCAAGTTATATAGTTTATGTTGTACATGCAAATTAAGAAAACAATTTTTAAAAATTGGCAAAAAATGGAGAAATTACATTGTGAAGCTTGCTGATAAACATGTGATAAACATGGCAGAGACTAGTACAAAGTCATCATGAAGGGAAAGGAAAAAGGCCTTTGTCCAGCAGTGGATTCAAAATCACTAATGATATTAGTACAAATCACTACCTTTAAATACAATATATACCTACAGAGCCAGAAGTAATCTACCTAGATTTCACCTAACCAGATCATCAGGATAATTCGGATAGGTATAGAATAGATATAAAACTAAAAATTATACATATACAGTGTATCACAAAAGTGAGTACACCCCTCATATTTCTGCAGATATTTAAGTATATCTCTTCATGGGACAACACTGACAAAATGAGACTTTGACACAATGAAAAGTAGTCTGTATGCAGCTTATATAATGGAGTTAATTTATTTTCCCCTCAAAATAACTCAAAATATAACCATTAAAAGCTAAACCCCTGTCAACAAAAGTGAGTACACCCCTAAGAAACTACACCCTTAAATGTCCAAATTGAGTACTGCTTGTCATTTTCCCACCAAAATGTCATGTGACTCATTAGTGTTACTCTGCCCATGTGTGCATAGGGAGCAGGCGTGTTCAAATTTGTAGTGCAGCTCTCACACTCTCTCATACTGGTCACTGAAAGTTCCAACATGGCACCACATGGCAAAGAAACTCTGAGGATCTTAAAAGACATATTGTTACGCTACATGAAGATAGCCAAGGCTACAAGAAGATTGCCAACACCCTGAAACTGAGCTGCAGCACAGTGGCTAAGATCATCCAGCATTTTAAAAGAGCGGGGTCCACTCAGAACAGTTCCCCGGGTAGGTTGTCCAAAGAAGCTGAGCGTATGTGCTGAGTGTCACATCCAAATACTTTCTTTGAAAGATCGGCGTAGGAGTGCTGTCAGCATTGCTGCAGAGATTGAAGAGGTGGGGGGGTCAGCCTGTTAGTGCTCAGACCATACGCCACACTCAACATCAAATTGGTGTGCATGGCTCTCATCCCAGGAGGAAGCCTCTTCTGAAGATGATACACAAGAAAGCCCGCAAACAGTTTGCTGAAGACATGTCAACAAAGCACATGGATTATTGGAACCAAGTCCTATGGTCTGATGAGATGAAGATTAATTTGTTGGTTCCAATGGCTTTCAGCATGTGTGGCGGCAACCAGATGAGGAGTACAAAGATAAGTGTGTCATGCCTACAGTCAAGCAAGGTGGTGGGAATATCATGGTCTGGGCTGCATGAGTGCAGCTGGTGTTGGAGAGTTACATTTCATTGAGGGAAACATGAACTCCAACATGTACCGTGAAATACTGCAGCAGAGCATGATCCCCTCCCTCCAGAAACTGGGTCGCAGGGCAGTGTTCCAGCATGACAATGACCCCAAACACGCCTCCAAGATGACCACTGCTTTACTGAAGAGGCTGAGAGTAAAGGTGATGGACTGGCCAAGCATGTCTCCAGACTTGAACCCAATAGAACATCTCCGGGAGATCCTCATGCGGAAAGTGGGGGTGTGCAAAGTCTCAAACATCCGCCAGCTTTGCGACGTCGTCATGGAGGAGTGAAAGAGCATTCCAGTGGCTACCTGTGAAGCTCTGGTAAACTCCATGTCCAGGAGAGTCAAGGTAGTTCTGGACAATGATGGTGGCCACACAAAATATTGACAGTTGACATGGTGTGTGTTAATATTGGCAACTTTCCCTAAGAGGTGTACTCACTTTTGTTGGCAGGGGGTTTAGCTTTTAATGGTTATATTTTGAGTTATTTTGAGGGGGAAATAAATTAACTCTGTTATATAAGCTGCACACAGACTACTTTTTATTGTGTCAAAGTGTCATTTTGTCAGTGTTGTCCTATGAAGAGATATACTTAAATATCTGCAGAAATATGAGGGGGGGGGGTGTACTCACTTTTGTGATACACTGTATATACAAAAAGCATAAAGTTTACAATCATTGTATGATATAGTTATAACATATGGTCAAAAAGTAGGGAAATCAATAAGAAAGAAACTGAAAGCCACACAGAAATCAATGGCAAAGTCAATGCTAGGAACAATTCTTAGAAACAAAAGGAGATCAACATGGATCAGAGAGCAAATCAAGATAAGAAATATAGAAATATCAAAAATAGATGTGGCAGAAGAGAGTACAACAGATGGTAACGAAAGGTTAACAGAATAGTGCACAAGAAATAACAAGCATAGGAGAAAAAGACCAGATGACTACTGCATACATATCTATATTAATGTATGCGTGTGTCTATATTGAAGTACAACAGTACAAAATTAGAGGAGCTGAGAAGTCATCTTGTTGTGTTAAAAGCAACAAAGATTAGGAAATCATTGAACTTCAAACAAATGAAATTAAATCTTACTATTTTTACTACTCTCATTTATATTCTATTTTGACCATTTGAGGTTACTCATCCAATGCCCAACCCATCTAAGAGGATGATGCTCAGCAATATGCACTTCTATATTTATCTAATTTGCAGACCAAAGTTTGCCTTTTAGCTAAATAAATTTGATAAATAATATCACCTGTAACTTAAGGTTTTGGTTTTTTTGTTTAATAGCATATCAACCTTTGTGGGTTATTCAATGACAAAGCCATCCATATAGAAGAACAGTAGTGATACTATTTAACTCATAGCTGGAGGGATAAGGAGGTTCATGCCTTTTCAAAGTGTATTACTTCAAAAGTGAATAAACCAGTACAACCGAGTTCATGCCTTGCTTACTATGATATTTCGATTCAGCACATTAGTCACTACACCACAGGAACTTCTCTCAGTATCATAAAAGATCTTTTTTCTTTCCACAAGATTTACAATTTATGTACTTTTAAAATCCAGTTTTATCATTTCTACTTTAAACAAATCATGATCAAAAATAGTTATTTGAATTCAACAACAAAACAAGCTGTACAATAATACATAATGAATGCTTTTACATTAATTATAAAAAGTCAATATCTAATGCAAATATTCAGTGTTTTCATACAGTACTTTGTTGTAATTAAACCCTAATTAATCTTTTTAATTAGTAAATTAAACATTGCTATAATGTTATCATTATCAAATGTCTTAAAATAACATTTTCACCTCTGACTATTCTATAACACTTTTAGAATATAGAGTTACCAGAAGACAATAAAAATGTGAAATGTTTAGCACTTTCTACAAATAAAAAAAACTTTGAACACAGTAATGATTATATATATATATATATATATATATATAAAGCAAATTAGTTTTCCTAATGTATCAACCTTTCATTCCACTTGTAGAGCCAAAATTTATCAGAATGTATCAGGTTGGAATGAATATAATGCCTTATTTTAGAGTATATATCATAAATGAAAAATATATGACAATAGAAATATTTAATCATTAGCATAACTTCCATTGCTTCCTTGAATCCCATTTCATTTATCAACAAGCTTATAGATGTCACACTTGTAAAATTCTTTAGGTTTTGATGCAAAATATAAGACCAACTAATGTTCAACCTCTTTTGATTGTCAACCTAAGACCATCCAAATAATTCTGCAATCACTTGTGGTGAGTCATTGGTTACACAACACCATCAAGTACCTTTTTTGGACAGGCTTGTTACTGGTGATGAGAAATGGATCCTTTATCATGGTATTAAATGCCATCATCAGTGAATCAGGAAAAAGACTTACTCAGCAGGTCAACTTCATCCAAAAAATATCATGTTCAGTGTATAGTTGGATATTCAAGGAATTGTCCATTATGACCTGCTTGACAATAATTAAACAATCACTTCTAATATCTCCTGCAATCAACTTCATTGATTGAAAATAGCTTGGGACAAAAAATGTTCCTTCTTAATCAACAAAAAGGAAACCAACCTTGATCACAATAATGCCTGTCCTCACAGAGCTCAATTGATTAAATGTCTCTTAGAAACGCTCGGTTGGGAAAAATTGCCCCATTCCTCCATATTCTCTTGACCTTGTTCCTTCGGATTATCACGTTTAGGACATTAAAGAACCATTTGAATCATTTTAACAAAAAGAGAAGAGGTTGAACATGAGTTGATCTCATATTTTGCATCAAAACCTAAAGAATTTTACAAGTTTGGCTTCTATAAGCATTTATCAGACATTACATTCATTCCAACCTGATTGTATTATTACATGATGAATTATAAAAATGAGAAACTTTTAGCATCAATATATGGTTTTGATTTCTTATTATACTACCTGTTCTATCCGAGTTATCAAGCAATCTTTAAACACTTTAATCATTATAGATTACATAAAGAGATTACTGGTAGAGAAAATCATTTATTATTCAAATCTGTAAAACTTTTTAAAGAGAAATAAAACAAATTAGTTCTCCAAATATGATAATAAATAAACAAGTAAAACTCCCCCTAACAAAGAATTAAAAAAGGTATAGTAGCAAAATAATCAGAGGAAAAAAAATGATGATGGCAATAATAAAAATAAACTCAAAAAGAAGGGAAATGTGTTTTTACTTACTTTTTAAGAAAGTATATATTTCCAAGTGTGGAGGAGAGTTACAGTCTGGCCAACTAAACCCAATGATCACAATAAAATCAAGATAAACAAAAACTGTAAACCTCTACAGAAAGAGACACTGAACAATCAACAACCAATGACAGTACAAAACATTGTATTCAAGATACGTATGTCTACAACTAAATCAACCACCTGTCACAGTTCACATATCAGGTGAATTTTATTGCAAAGTTACCTTACAACTATAAAATTATAAATTTTTTGGTCAACAAGCTAGACTCACAGATCAATTACAAGTGAATAGTGTATTTAATTCTCACTAAACACCCAATACTTTCAGCCAACTACAAAATCTCTGCTACACTTAGTTTTTAGACTAACAGTTAATTCATGCTGAAAGAACTGATACCAACCTGATCATGAAAAGTTAAGCAGAAATCAGCTTACTAAGAACTTAGATGGGTAACCACATTGATTTGGTTTGGTTTCTTTGTTTAATGACATATCAACCTTCATATTGCTAAAGTAATCCTATAGCTGGGGTGGAAATAAGGAGGTTCATACCTTTCCAAAGGATATAAGTCTAAAAGTCAACATAATAGCATGACTGGAATTTAAACTCACCTATTACAATCTTGCAATCAGGTACATAAGTCACTATGCCATAGGGATTTCTGCTGGTAATCATTTAATAACAGTTACTATATTTGAATCTCACACTGTTTACTTTAGTCAAACTTTTTTCTTAAGATAAAGGTTACATTTTACAATTTAAAAAAAATAAAATAAACAGATTTTAAACAAAAAAGGTCTGTTTGCTACAAAACTACTAACAGGAGGCAAATTTATGGCATTCAAAATAAAAGTTAGAAGTTATTTTAGTTGAAGCTGATATATTTTTTCAACTCCACCTTTGAATCTTAAGTAATGATATACAAATGGACACTATTTTTCTCCCAAAAGAACTAAAATAAATATTTTATAGGTCTTATTTACAAAGTTGAGTATCTTGTAAGTTTAGCCAGAAGCTAAAAACTATCACTGCTTGTACCTAGCCTAACTTCATAGTATAATGGTATAGTGGTTATCTTCATAGGAAATGAACATGGCAACCCAAGTTCAAACCCTGGATGAGGCTGTTTGTATTTCACTTCACACTAATGTTCTTGGAAAAGGCATGAATTCATCTATTCTCTAGCTATAGGCAAATAGTAAGGCAGATTGGATTTTTCAGCCTTCAAAACAAGTCTTGGTAAAGAAAAACTATAACTTCAAACTAGGCAGTACTCAACTGAAAAATTTTACCTTGTGTCACATTTTGCTCATGGTGGAGAGATTGGGTAAATTTATACTGTAATATCAAATATAAATAGTGGGAAGGGGTCTTATATACTATCAAATGGGGTACAATTTTTAAAAAAATAAAAATATCAAATCTTAATTTTTAGTATAAGTGATTTTTTTCTAATTCAAGAATAAATATTTGTAATTTTATTTAGCGATTTAAAAAAAAAATCAATTCACAAAGCATTTTCTTGTGAAGTCTGATTTATTCAAGCATTTCCCAAAATCTGAAGAAGAGATTTAGAATGCATATTTGCATGATACAAAACCCCTAATCTATTATAAATTTGTGTTATGAAAATTTCTGTGCAACGTACTTTCTATCATTTAGAACAAAACAGTCAACATTTTAGATATATAATGATACTTTTGTATCTGTTAACTGTATTATATTGACTAACAAACAGTATTTATCAGAATAATGGAGAATAATGGAATTTGCCTTATAATATTTAAAAACAGGTTTTAATGAATAATTATGTTGTATTATTCATCTTAAATGTGATTTTTTATCTTCATGTATAAATAATTTTTTGTAGATAACTTTGATCATAAAGTCATTATAGTGTAAGCATGAAAAGAAATAAACATAATTTCTAAACTCTACCTTCTTATTCGTTCATTTATGAGGGTCATTCAAAAAGTTTTAAGTTTTAGCCAGATTTTAGATTTGTTGCACACCTCACATATTTGTATGAGCCTCACCTGTACAGAAATTAACAACATAAATACTCAGTTATGGCTTTTCTTTCTGGGTGAGGCTTAAAACTTTTTGAATAGCTCTCATAGCCATAACAGAGCCCAAACACTGTCTTTGTATTTATTATAATATCAAAACAAAAGGGAAAAATCAATTTCGGACATTCATTTTATGCGTTTCGCTATATTCATTTTTGGTTTTATCTAAAAGACAAAAAGATATCAAGCTATATCCAGACTAGGCAATTCAAGTCAACTGAGCATAATGACAAAAAGAAATACAGAAAATATCAAGCTATATCCAGACTAGGCAATTCAAGTCAACTGAGCATAATGACAAAAAGAAATACAGAAAATATCAAGCTATATCCAGACTAGGCTATTTAGATGGACAACAAAAACATTACAACAAAAAGAAATATAGAAAATAGATATTTTGAAGAAGACATTGAGTATACAGAAATCTTGTAGAAGTAACAGAACTTTTATTACAATTTAATTTTCTGTTTGTAGGGTGGATATTCAGCTAATGTTACCGATTTGATATTATTTATTTATATTTCTCAATTTTTTAAAACTTTTCATCAAGCTACAACAGAAAAAAGATCATTTTTTAATGTGGTGTGTCATGCAGGAAATAAGCCACCTATATGGCGGTTTTGAAAATTGCTGAGATTCCAACTGCATTATCCTTTAAGAACACCTCAGGCACCAAACCCAGCCTCTACCCTTTTTAGGCAAGAGGGCAGATGCTGTCTAAGAGGAAGACCCCATGGAACTAAGCAAGTATTCACCTTCTGGGTCTCTTGGGCCAAGTGTTATTGATATTTACTCAGCTTAACCATGTCTAGCACAAGGCTAAGTGGTAGAAACAAATGCATAGAAAAATCAACATTGAAAATCTTGGGGTCGAACAGGGATCACTGCAGGAAATACACATCAACACTAAACAAGTTGAGTCCCAAACTTGATAGAGGAAAAGGAGCCAGTGTTGAAGATTTGATTAGACAACTTCACAGGCCAAGTCAAACTGATCACCTTTAAGACAGAAAATTGATTGACATTTTAACAAGAATGAAAGTGCTAATGTGAACCTTAGTTTTTTGTTCTTTTTTTTCACAAGTTGTTCTAATGAGCAAGAGAAAATAGCAAACGAAGAGAGAAATGTCAAAAGTGATGAGAATATCGAAGCATGAACTGAAAAAGAAGCAGAATGAGCATATCAGCATCAATGTTCTGCTCGTGACTTAGGCAGGATGATGAAATCAATAGACAAGTCCAACAGGCTTGGTATCAGCAGGTGCCAGCACTGAATCAAACATTGCCGTCAATGTCTGATTTTTGGCTTCAAATCAATGTACTGGATCAGAGTCACTAGGTACTGATAAGTTTAGAATTCTGATATTTTTAGATCGATTTATTATTGTTGTTGCTGTTATTATTCTGCTTGTTTGTATGCGTGACTGTTACACTTTGTAAACAAAACTGGACTCAATAACTGTTACTTAATCGACACGGTTGATGTGTCTGTTGCCAGTGTGTCTCTTCACTTTTTCTTTTTTGGCTAACTTATTTTTTATTCATTTTGTATGTGTAGATTCATACTTAATGTGCCAAAATATTAGAGCAAGCCAAAAGTGAATGATAGATAATAACCATGAAAATTCCATGTCTGTTGACAATTAAGATAGTGTAATTACTCTCACATATATAGTTCTGCAATCAGGAACAGACCTACTAGGGTGAGTCAAAAGTTTTGCAAGATTTGGGTAATGTAAGGAATAATTCAGCAACTCCTGATGCTTTGGCTGTGGTCAAGAAAGTGATAAACCACACTGGACTGTGAGATGCTAAATTCACTCGATACTCTCAGAGAGTTACCGGATTTGCCTCAATGGCTTGAAACATGGCCATGGAAGTCATGCTTTTAGGCTTACCTGACCTTATCTGATTGTCAAGGTTCTTGCAGCCTAAGTGAAATTTCTTGAACCATCTGCAATGGTCTGTTAGTTTAATTTGTTAACCATTACACTATGCAAAGTACACATAAACCACAGAGCAGTTGCTTATAATCCAGTGTTCAAGTCAAATACAGTAACAAATAAGGTAATATAAATTTGCCCAAAAGGAGAAAAAGAAAATCATTTCAAACTTAGGTAAAAGACTCTTCTTTCTTGCAAGTCTAGTACTTGCTGAAGGCATGGCATCCATGTGATTCAAATATCAACATTAGTCTGCTTATCAGCATGCCAACTTCTGGAAAAACTGATTGATTCGTGTTTCTACAGAGGAAAAAAAAATATACTTGATGCTACTTGCATGACAATAATGCCAAAAATCTTCAAAAGAAATAGATTCTTCAGTAAACTCCAAGTCCATTTACATAAAACACACATACATATATACACACACACAAAAAAAGGCAGAGAGAGAGAGAGAGATGTGTGTGGTATTAGATGAAGATGTATCCTGAAATTCTGTTTTTCCCTCCAGCAACATGAAAGATCTTCTTGCACTTATTCACAAACTGTCAGCAGGTAGAAGACCAACTCTTCACTCAAAAAAAAATGTTCTTTGCATTAAGTAGGAGTTCCACTAGTACAGAGTGCACAAACTTATTTCATTCTATATTCAAGGGTTAAAAAGATTAAAAAAAGATAGTAATCTACATTCCTGAAAGTACTACAAATATCAGGGAGCTTCTAATAAAAGATTCAGTTCTCTCTCTCTCTCTCTCTCTCTCTCATATAACACACACTAAGGTGAGTTTAAAATTTTGCAATATTTTGGTAATGTGAGGGACAATGTTTTAACTAAGGTTGTAAAGGTGACAAACCACACTTGACTGTGAGATGCCAAGCTCATATGATACTTACTGAGAGCTAATCACCAGATTTGCCTCTATGGCTTGGAGTATGGACTTGGAATCCATGCTTTTAGGCCTACCTGACTTTGCCCAATTGTCAAGGTTTTTGCAACCCAATTGAAATTTCATCAACCCTCTGTAATCAACTGTGTCTTCATTTTTTGCACAACAAATGTTTTTGGTTGCTTCCGTGGTGTTATGCCCCAGTTCAAACTCATAAAGAATAATTTACCAAATTAGACGATACAAAACATTCATCTGTGGTGCTTTTAAATCTTACATGAAGCAAAGGAATAAACAATGTCTCAGTACACCAACTACCATAGGTGGTGTAATGGTTAACAAGATAAACTAGTAAACCATTAATAGTGAATTTGAATCTCACAGGGTGCCTCATACATTGGGCCTTGGGTCACAACTATGTAAAGTTTATTAGATGACTATATTTGATGTTAGTGTGCCTAAAGTAATATAATGGTTGGAAAGCTAGACTAGTAAACTATTATTAGTGAATCTGAATCTTACTGGGTGCCTGCTTCATACATCCAACAGCCGAGTTGGCTGGGACTGTAGAATACACCAATTGCATCTCCGCAGAGGTGTAAGACCCCACCAATGAGTATTCTGGATATGAATGTGGAGTACCCCTTCATTGCTATTGCTTCCATGTCCACACTGACTCAGAGTTGTAGCACCTGATAGAGTTCTATCTATGGGTCAAATAGAACTGTTTGACATTTAAACTGTGTACAAACAAATCACTTATGTAGAACAGAATTGTTAGAAACAGAATTCTTTGACCATTTAACTGTGCATAAACAAATGAATGCCTAACTGAACTGTTAGTGATACATAGCAATACTTGGAACCATTTAACTGTGTGCAAATAAATGAATAATGTTAAATAGAATTATTAGTGCTAAATAGCAAATATTTAAAACTCTTAAGTGTATGCCTAAATTGAATTATTAGTATTGCATAGCAACCATTTGGAATCATTTAACTGTGTACAAATGGGATAGTGTTGAATAGAATAGGTGTTAAATAGCAATACTTACAACCACTGCACAGTCTGCAAACAAATGATGAATGTTGTATAGAATTGTTTGTGTTAGATAGCAATAGGTGAAATTATTTAACTGTGTAGAAACAATAGCAATACTCATGTGCAAACAAATTAATTCAAACTCATTTAAAAATGAAATTACCAACGAACAATGCACTTTCAAATCATATATATATATATATATCTATTTAAATGTGTGTAAGCAAATGACAGATGTTAATTTGCTACTGTTACATAGGCATGCTTGAAGCCATTTAACTGTGGGCAAACAAATGATTAATAGTAAATAGAATTATTCATGTTAGATAGAAATATTTGAAACCTTTAACGGGGTGCAAAAAAGTGAGCTCAAGCTTATTTAAAAATGTCACCAACAAGATGTGTTTATATACCATAAATATTTAATATATAATGGTTGATATGCCATAAAATCAAACCAAATCATATATCCAGTCTTGTGCCACAACTTGGCAAAGTTTAGTAAACAACAACAACATTATATAAATTTTAAAAAATTTATTCCTTTCCAAGTATGGGTGGGTAAATGAGAAAGAAAGATTAATCTGTATAGTGAATACTATTTTGAAAAGAATTAAATCATAAGTCAAAAAAGTTGATGATTAGGTAAATAAAGTTATAAAGATCAAAATAGAACTTTCTTTTAAGTCTTTCATCAACCCGAAATAAAAAGAATAAAGAAAAACACACATCTCCAAACATAGTTGTGTGTAATAAAACAGGGCTTGATGTAGTGTATATAATGATAAAAATTCCCTTTTTAAACTGCCAGACAAGTCAAGATGATTGAAAACAATAAATACTTTACTATTCTACATATAAAAGAACTACTGTATACATCTCATTACTATAAAATCAATCACAAGATCTTTATCTGAAATTGCCAAACAAAAAATAAAAATAAAATGATAATCATGTTGATAAAATGGTCACTTCAAGATACAATAGTATGATTAAAACATTGCTTTTAAAGTCTATAAATAAAACTAACACCAGTTGGAAACTACAGCATTTTTGCAATTCAGAAACAGAACCCAAATAAATTCATATACATATATTTTCCTAGCCTTATTGCCATAAAGACACACTGACCTACAATGGCTCCAGTTTGATGCCACACACAGATTACAAATCATTAGTTTGCTATACCCAACTGATATTGCTGAAAACCCAATGAATATTGGTAATTATTTATTACTTTTATTCATATCATATATTAGATTACACAGTTTATTTTGAAGCCATATACCATGAACAGGAGATTCAAATTAATGTCTTGTATCAAATGACTTTCTCTATAATTAAATCTCAGTTTATAAATAATGTAATATTTGGCCTTGAAAACACATAGTTCTCTGTATTTTCTTGCATTCATTTTTTTATAAATAACAATCCCCACCTCTGATGAGGCAAGAAGGAGAGTAAAGAAGTAAGGGGGGAATGGATGGATAGAGGGACAGACTTGTTATATGTGCAAGTCCTAAAGAAGCATGAAAAGTAGGGACTGTTAGAGTCATTAAATTACCTGGACTAAATCCAAAATCATTTTCCTCTTCTTACATTAAAGTATGTATAGATATTTACTGAGCTTAGCTTAGCTTAGCCTGACACAGGACTACAGAAAAATTGGATGATTTTAGGACAAATAATGAGAACAACTTGTATTTTCATTTAAATTCCTGGTATTTTTTATGCACAAACACTGCTTACTATTAGAGGTAGGAATTACACACCTGTTTCAGCCACTATATTTTAAAATATGTTTTGTATTAGAAAACTCTTATCCTACCAACTCTATCATTTCCTATTCTCTTATTTTATTAAAAGATAATTCAGCCTTTGAATCTCAAGAGAATAAATAAAAAGAAATTTTTTTCTTTTTTTTTTTTTTTTTAGATATTTGTTAACTGATTTTCTTTTTAGAGAAAGTGGCGCTATGATAAAAAGATTCTTGTGGGACATGGCCTAGTGGATAAAAGTTTTGGGAAACTCATCTTGTTTTCAAGAAGGTAACTTAATTCCTAGTGCATCAACTTAAATAGAAAAAGCAGAATGACATCATAAAGAGAAAGATGACAATTACTACATGACGTAATGTAAGACCTACTTTTTACCTCACCCCCCACAAAAAAGCACAAAAATATAACCTAGTGGTCTTAAAATATGAAATTAAGATATCTGATAGGCTAATATTTACTCAGAATCCATAGATCAAGGGTGGGCAAACAAGCTGGGCCTGTGGAGCCTACAAGAAGTTTTTAAAATTGTAAGGTATAACTCCAATAACTTCCTTCACAGAATGAAAAAAATGAACATTACTCTTATTAATATCATTCCAATTCACATATAGTCAGTAGTCAGATTAAATAGCAAATGATCATATCAAATCAAAGTGTTTTGGACTTTAGAGTATTAAAATAACCAAGTCTGGAGAGTTGCCAAGTTTGGCATCATTAATTTTATTGTATGCTGTTTGAAATTCAGATTCGGATTTTAATTATCTAAAAAAAAATCCATGTTATAATTGCAGTCATTATAATTATATTGTTTTTTAATTAAACAATTCTAAATTTGAATTTTGAACACATTTACATGTCATACTAGAATGGTATAATATTATTAACTCTTATTTATTCTTATTTTAAAAATAGACAAATTTCTCACTAAAATTTCTCAAAAGATTTACAACAGTAAAACATTAAAAATTTGCTTCTGTTTAGTTGATGTATATAGTGTGTCTTATGATGAAAATCATTTTCTAAAGTTTATTTACCTACATCTACTTTAACATTAAGGGGATGTCTTAGTGGCGTAATGGTTAAAGCAATGAACTGCGGAATCATAGTAAGTGAGTTCAAACTCCAGACAAATACGTTCACTTTCAGACAAATACCCTTGGGAAAGGTATGAACCCCCTTATCCTCCCAGCTATGGGTTAAATAGCATCACTGCTGTTCTTCTAGAAGGGTGGCTTTAGCATTAAATAACCCACAAAGGTTGATATGCCATTAAACAAAGAAACCAAACATTTGACATTAATATGCATATAATAAAATTGAAACTGAAAAAAAAGCACCAACCAATACTAAGGACATATTATAAATGTTGGCTATATAAGCACAATACAACCTGCTAGATTTTTAAAAAATTCCAAAGTGACCTGCAAATGAAATTTATTGCACACTTCTGCCATAGACAACTAATATTGTACCCAGACTAAATAAAACTGTAATATCATATACTCAATATTACTATAACTATTATTTACATAGGACCTGTCAAAAAATGAAAGGATCATTCACATATTAATCAGTACTTTTACCTCGGATCAGTATAGTATATGTGCTCTCAGTCAAAAGTGTTACATATACATATGGTAAGACTAAAACAGTAAAAACTAAGGAAGTGCTCAGTACTCTTTAGGTAAAGCAATATGAAGGTAATACTGAAATTTTAAAAAACTCATAAATCATCTTCCTACTACTGATAATTTCAAGAGTTCAATTGTCCAGTAGATGAATGATGAGGCAATAAATTTTCCCACTTAAGATATATATTATTCTCCTCTTTAGAATTAAAATTGTTAGTCACATCATTTGAATTAGTCAGATGGCAAATGGTATAAAAGATATTTGCTTTCATGATAGCATGAACTCAAATTTTTTATTTGATCTCTTCTGTACAATGAGCATAACTCTTTAACCTCAAGGTATAAAATAACTGTAGACAGGTTGACATGCTCTTAAAATCAATCAATCAATCTAATATTTTGTTCAGTGATTTGTTTTATTCTAGATATTCTATGATGCAGTTTTTCTTTTTAATACAAACAACAAACTTTCATTACATGCATACACTCTTTTTAGGATTCAAATTCTTTCATATTTTTTAATTTTCATATATATTTTGACAATGTAGATCTAATTGCATAACATTCATTTTGGAAAGGTAAGTTACAATTATAAAATCTTTGTTTCTGGAGCCATTCTGTTACTACATCAGATCCTTGTCCTTTTTTTACTATTACTTGATACTCCACATTTTTAGTCAAACACTTTTCTCTAAGGAGCATTCATTTCTACTTGCATGTAGATTCTATACTATATATATATATATATATATATACACACACACACACACTAGCAGAAGTACCCAATGAGTATCAATCTTAAGATATAAACAAGATCTTAAAACAAATTTTGTTAAACAAAAGTGTGACACTATAAGTTGGATATATGCACATACATGTATACACGTGTGTGTGTGTGTGTGTGTGTGTGTGCACCCACACATGTGTGAGTGTATATATATGTGCACACACACACACACACACACACACACACATATATATGTGACAAGATGAGTTAGATTCGGCCTGGGTATCAAATTTCAAATGTTAGGAAAACTCATTAACTAGATTAAGGAAATCTAGATAAGAAAATGTTTATACATATGGCCAAGGACATGGGTAAGTGTTAAGTACTTGTCGGGTTCTGGTCAAAAACTTAAAAGGGTCTGAATTTAATGTCCATGTATCGGAGATGACCAGGCTAGAAAATATTTTTATGTCCCCATTTTTAAAGAGAAAAATGGCCCCAAAAAAGTTATGGGTTTATTCGTGGGTGTCCCTTGGCCAGAAATAATAATGAACATTCTGTATATATACAGGTGCATTTTGGGTCCTAGCAGTTAGACTTAGTTTGGGTCGAGGAAGGTTGGTTAGGCCAGAGCAAAGAACAACGAAATTGCCAGCCGGACTTAGCTAGTTAAGATAATCTTTTGCCAGCCGAGACTCAGCCCAGAACTATCTATCCACAAAGTGTTACATGCTCTTCCTTCTCCTTTAGCGTTCTACCCACAAAGTTGTTGTTGTGTTCTTTTCCTTGTGAACCTGCCTCTTGCTTGATCCGTCCGCACAGAAGATCTTCAACGTGGGATTAGTATCTTTGTGCAACGAGCTGCAGAGGTGGGTATTCTCACAAAAGAAAATTATTCTACAAGAGCTTTGAAAGACTTTTTCCTAACCACCTACATTTTTGGTGAAGCATATTGAACACTTCCGAAAGAAAGTCAATTAAAATAATTCGAAATAAAATTCAAACATAAATTCAAAATGTTTAACTTGTCAGGTATTGTGCATTTAGGCAATTATAATGACTATTTCTGTTAAGTCATGATACATAAACAGATGAAATGTATCAACTATGTATCAATCTTTTATGATATAAAAGGCCACAAAAAGTTTAGTGGGGGTGTCCTCGTGGCGTAATGGTTAAAGCGATGGCTTTGGCATTAAATAACCTAAAAAGAGTTGATATGCCATTAAATAAAGAAACCTAAAGAAACCAAAAAGTTTAGTGTGTGTCCTTAGGCACAGAGCAGCCCACCCAATTTTTTTTTTTAATTTGATTCTACAATAAATAAAACTTTGTGATGTGTTCTCTAGATTAATTTAGACTTTCATGCCTGCAGATATCAATTTTATTTACTTTCTGTACAAATGAAACATTTCTGAATAATCTGAGTATAAAAGTTCTAGGATATACATTGTGGGTGTGCCTGTGGATGTCAATATTATTTACTATCTGATCATATTTAAGCTAAAATATTTCAGGAGCCCCCAGTAGGGAGCTTGTCCTCACCCAAGAAATCTTGATGAAACTTGCCATACAAACTCCCACAACCTTAAGGTTTGCCCATTAATCAAGGAGTATGTAGGTAAAATGACTCCTTTCAGAATAATTTCCTCCCAAATGTTCCAGGTCACTTGCAGGAACAAGTGTGTGTGTGTGGTGGGGCACTTTATATGCAGATGTCAGTTCTATTTGTTTTCTGGACAAATAAGATCTTTTAGCCAAAAATGTTCCATGCACCTCTGAGTGGAAGGGAAGGATTCTACACCACACCCTACTTCATATACCTTTAAAACACTCCTTGAGATCAAAGGAGTTCACATTCTAAATTTTATCAAGAGGTGCCCGTGGCGTAATGGTTATCGTCGTAGGATATGGACACGGCGACACGAGTTCAAATCCTGGACCTGACTGATTGCATTTCACATAGCACTAATACCCTTGGGAAAGGTATGAATCCAAATATACTCCCTCCAGCTATGGGTAAATAGTAGGGCAGACTAGGTTCTTCAGCCTTGGTGAGGCAACTAGTCTAGGAGAGGGACAACTCTAAATTCAAACCTGTTAAACTCCGCTTAAAAAATGACCTTGTGTCATATCCTGCCCGAGCGGAGGGGTTGGTAAATATGATATGATCAAGATTTGTCCATTAGCCAAAGAGTCTGAAGGTAGAATGAGTTCTTTCAGCATAGTTTTCCTCCAAGAAGTTTTGACGATCCCTATTGTGAAGGAGACACTCTTGAAGGTGCCAGTTTTATTTGCTTTCTCAACAAATTAGACCATCATTATTAATTTTAAGCTAAAATGTTCTGAGCACCTTCAGGAATGGGAGTGATGGAGGCTCCCAAAATCCCCACCACCACCAATAACAACAAATAATATAAAACACTCCATAAGGTGAAAAGAGGTTCACATATCAAGTTTCATTAAGATTAGTTTATAAGCCTAATCTATAGGTAACAAGCAAACAAGGAAATGAATTGATTTATATATCAAGAACAAGAAAATTGATAAATACACTCCATTATAAACTCATTTCACCCGTCTATTGACAGATTCATTAGATGGATATTTATATATATATATCATCATCATGTCGTGCCGCCAGCACGGATATCCCTGACCCTCTCTCGCCACTCCTCCCTATCGTTTATCGCTTCTGGCAGGTCCTCAGGGCTACATCTCGTATCCTCACAGAGCTGCTGTATGCAGGTTCGAGCTGGTCGTCCTGCTTTTGCTTGGCCATATGTGGGGGTCCATAGGAGTATATCACTACTGTTCTTTTAGGAGAATGGCTTTGGCATTAAATAACCTAAAAAGAGTTGATATGCCATTAAACAAAGAAACCAACCATTCTTGTGTAATTGCCATCTAGCTTTTTCTCCAGACGTTTAGTTAACATCCATGTAGTGCATCCATAAAGCTGTATCGAGACAACAGCCGCTTGGAAGAAACTGCATTTCATTTTATTAGTCAGGTCTGACTTCCATAGGACCGATAGCTTATCGATAGCTGTCCATGCCTTTGTTAGCCTCTTGTCTATGTCTTTTTCGGTTGATGAGACACTGCTTCCTAGGGAGGTGAACTTGTCTGCTAGTTTCAGAGAGCTACCGCCTAGTGAGGAAATGTTGCCTGTTTGATTAAAGCACATGTATTCCGTTTTGTATGCATTGACATGGAGGCCAATGCCTGCGGCAGCTTGTTCCAAACTATGCAGTAGTGTTTCAGCTTGGACGGGTGTATTTGCGAGAATTGCTACGTCATTGGTGTAGTCGGCATCGGTGATTGTTTTTGCGGGGTACCGTCTGCTTCTTTTCTTTGTCAGCTCAAAGCCGTTTTCTTTGATTTTATCAATCGATGTTCAAAGCACATAGTCTAGACAGATGATAAAGAGGTATGGGGCTAGTGTGTCCCCTTGCTGTACTCCTGCTACAATGTTGAAGTAGTCTGTGTCTCCATGCGGAGAACGTACTTTCATTTAGGTGTTTCTATAGAGAATCATTATTGCTGCGACAGTCTCTTTTGGTATGCCGTATGCTAGTAGGATTCGTTCCATCTTCTCCCTGTGAACGGAATCAAAGGCCTTGGCAAAGTTGACAAATAATATTGTCGCCTGTAGCTTTTTTGCCTGTACACCTTCTAGGATTCTACGGATAGTCAATATTTGTGAGGTCGTGGATCTATTTCTTCAGAAGCCATTTTGGTTTTACCTAAGAATGTTGTCAATTTTGGGTTCTATGCGGATTCGTAGTAGGGCATTGTATATTTTGGCTGCTATGGATGTAAGTGTTATACCTCAGTAGTTCTTGGCTTATCCGAGGTCACCCTTTTTAGGGAAAGGGAGGATGCATCCCTTCATCCATCTCTCTATCGGATTTTGATTATAGACTGCGTTGCAGTGTCGGAGCAGTATGTCATCAAATTGTCTGGTCTTCCATACTTCTGGTGGAATTTCATCAAGCCCTAAGGCTTTCCTATTTTTAATTTTTCTAAGTACTGAGTCGAGTTCTTCTTGAGTAAAGAGTCCTAGTTTAATGTCTAATTGCTTACTAATAATTCTGGTGATTGGTTCATGTATAACTTTTGGTGGGTTTCCTAGTAGATTTTCGAAATGCTGTTTCCACAGTTTTATTCATTCTTGTTGGTTTGTAGCTTTCAATTTTGCCTTGGCTGTGCTCTTCCTTCTACTCACTTCATTTATCGTTTGCCAGGCTATCCTAGATTGCCTATCTTCCACTGAGTCTCTAATCTTATCTATCTGATTTTGTATGTATTCTGTCTGTTCTTTTAGATATATGCTTGTTAATTCATTTTGGGCCTTTTTATATATTGTGACGTGGTATGCTACAGAGAGAGTGAAGGGGAGGTCAATTCCCCTACCCTTCTGTGTTTGAATCAACAGGCACTAAGACGGACCGTTAAAATGATATATGAATGGAAGTCAGCTCCCCGCACTCTATAACCTGCATTCTGTTGAACAAAGAAAGGAATCCAGGTCACTCAGGTATCATGACCGGATGGAATAGTGGGAGAAGGAAAAAGTCAAATGATTGGCCCATAAACCCTTAGTGCCAAAATGCCATTTTTCGTTAGAGAAATTTGGAAAAGAATCTTTAGTTTTTGGACAGAAGTCAGCGTAGAAAAACATGCTGATCTTCAGCTGAATCCAGGGAAAGTCTCCCATAAAAAGAGTAGAACAGAGTCTTTGGACAGAGGTCAGCCAAGAAACATGCTGACTTCGCCAACTCCAGGATGTCCCTCATCCGTAAAAGAGAGAAAGAAATCTGGACATTGAAACTCGTCAAAGATAAGTACAACTTAAACTTTTTTCCTTCTACAAATTCCTAAATATTGGAAAGTTACATGTATTCATAAAAGAAAGAGAGAAACTGAAAAGATTCTGTTTCATCAATAGTAAATTAGTGAATAAACTTCGTTACATGCTTCAGTCCAGCAACTTAGACATTTAATCAAGTGAAAGAAAGAAAAAAGGTGAAAGAAGAAAAGGACTGTTGAGAGACATTTATGTTTGGTACTTCCTGTTGGCTTAACATTGCTGGTATTTTAAAAGGAAAAGAGAAAAGAAAAAGGAACTGTTTCTTAAATCTTATCCTTATTTGTTTGGTCGTCGCCTATTAAAATTTTGTTCTATTTTAAATGCACCCTTGTGTTGAAATCTTTTGGTTGTGTTATTTCCTCTATCGAGTCGCCTTCTTTTGTGCATATCTGTTTCAGCCTCATATCGCTTTCATTAATTCTCACTAAACATCTTATTGCACCTTAAAACATTACAAGGGAATTTTGGAAATTTGACTGCAGTTGATATTTTCTAACCTCGAAATCCATTTTTTCCGCTATCTGAGTGGGTAGGAAGACAAAGGACTAGGTGGTGTATATGAAAGTGAATCGGTACCCCCTTACCAGCGTCTGAGATCAGTCTGGCCCCAAATTAACCTCCACATTATTTGCCGGTTTACCATACGCCAGAAATACGAGTCTTAACTGGGACTTATTTTGCGGAGGGTCAAGTGCCAGACTGCCCTCAACATCACATGCATATAAAATGAACTCTCATCCCGGGATGATTATTTATGCAGCATCCCTATATATATATATATATATATATATATATATATATATGTGTATGTATGTATGCATGTACACACACACACTAGCAATACAACAAATAGAATTAGTTAAATAAACTAAACTCCTGAAAAGAATATTTTACCCATTTAAAACTTCATAATAAATAATATTTTTCATAAAAATAATTCTTTTTTTCAGGCTGAGTTTCTTCAGGGTTGGATTTCAAAACATTCTCTTTTAACATTAAAATACAAGAAAACAATATTGATAATTTCAACTATAGAAAATACTGAGGACTCATTAATAAGTTGATATTTATAGCCTCTCACTGCATTTCATTGTTTTTAACTTCATTGATATTATATCTGGTCTTAGAAAATTGATGCATGCAGGTTTGCCTTTTAAGTAGTTAAACTTTATGGCATTAATAAAACAATTGATGATTTCAATTCCAGTACTGCTGAAATATTGGAACTGAAAGCAAGTGAGCAGAGTGGAGTGCATTTAATTGGGACAAATGTCTGGGGCTGGAATAATCATCAGGTGGGGGCAGATGAGCTAAGAATTTCACCCCCACCCCAATTCAATAACTCGTGTAATAAAAACATAATAGGTTCATGGGTATGGAAAAGGTAAATTTCATATAGCTTAATCTATCTATCTTAACATGACAAGCACCAAATCCTGGGGATAAAGGTAGGTAATATATATATATATATATATATATATATATATATAAAAAGATAAATGCAAAAGAGAAAAGTTTGCAAGAAAAAAAGAGCTCTATGCTACTACTGCAGAGCAAATATACAACCCAAAAAACATCAAATTATGAACACCAATTCTGTTACTTGAAGTTTCATGAAGTACACACAATTATTTACTGTTTGATGATTGTGCAAACCATATGAAACTTAAAGTAATGAACTTCACCTTTGTGATTATATATATATATATATATATATATTCTAAAATAGGTAGGTCTACAAAGAGATTTGTATTTTTCTTATTTATTTTCAAAACTATACAAATCTCTTTGTGGACCTACCTATTCTAAAATATATTTTTATTCTTTCTTTGGACCTACAACAAACATCTTTTTATATATATATATATCATCATCATCATCATCATATTGTGCTGGTAGCACGGATATCCCTGACCCTCTCTCGCCACTCCTCCCTATCGTTCATCACCCTAGGTAGGTCTTCAGGATAACATCCCGTATCCTCACATAGCTGCTGAATGTACATTCGTGCTGGTCGTCCTGCTTTTGCGCGGCCATGTGTGGGGATCCATAAGAGTAAATCTCTTATGAGTTCATTTCTGCTTCTCCAGCAGTGTCCTGCATGTCTGGTTCGTCTAACTTGAATAGTTTTCGTGATAGGGGGCAGGTGGCCGTACAGTTGGTGTCTTGTGGGGTGTTCCTGCCAGGACTTGTTCAGGATTGCACGCAGCATTCTTGTGTAATTGCCATCTAGCTTCTTCTCCAGCCGTTTTGTTAGTCCATGTAGTGCACCCATATAGCAGTATCGATGTGACCGCTGCCTGGAAGAAACTGCGTTTCATTTTATCGGTTAGGTCTGATTTCCATATAATCGATAGCCTATTGATAGCTGTCCATGCTTTCGTTAACCTCGTTTCGATGTCCTTTTCGGTTGATGAGACGCTGCTTCCTAGGTACGTGAATTTGTCTACTAGTTTAAGAGGGGTTCCTTCTAGAGTGGAGATGTCCCCCGTTTGGTTATAGCACATATATTCCGTTTTGTGTGCATTAACATAGAGGCCTATGCTTGCTGCTGCTCGTTCCAAACTATGCAGAAGTGTTTCGGCTTGGTCAGGTGTATTTGCCAGTATCGCTATGTCATCGGCGTAGTCGGCATCGATAATTGTTGTTGCGGGGTACCTTCTGCTTCTTTTCTTTGTCAGTTCGAAGCCATTCTCTTTGATTTTGTCAATCGATGTTCTAAGTATGTAGTCTAGACAAATGATAAGGCGGTACGGGGCCAGCTTGTCCCCTTGTAGTACTCCTGCTACAATGTCAAAGTATTCTGTGTCTCCATCCGGTGATCGTACTTTTATTTTAGTGTTTCTATAGAGAATCGTTATTGCTGCTACGGTTTCTTTAGGTATGCCGTACGCTAGTAGGATTTGTTCAATCTTTCCTCTGTGAATGGAATCGAAAGCCTTGGTAAAGTCGACAAATATTAATGTCGCTTGTAGGTTCTTTGCCCGTACACCTTCAAGGATTCTGCGGATGGTTAATATTTGTGAGGTCGTGGATCTATTTCTTCGGAAGCCATTTTGGTTTTTTCTAAGTATGTTGTCGATTTTAGGTTCTATGCGGTTTCGTAGTAGGGCATTGTAGATTTTGGCTGCTATGGATGTAAGTGTTATGCCTCGGTAGTTTTTGGCTAATCCGAGGTCCCCCTTTTTAGGGAAGGGGAGTATGCATCCCTTCATCCATCTATCTATCGGATTTTGATTGTATACTGCGTTGCAGTGTTGGAGCAGTATGTCATCGAATTGTCTGGTCTTCCATACTTCTGGGGGAATTTCGTCCAGCCCTGCAGCTTTCCTATTTTTAATTTTTCTGAGAACCGAGTCGAGTTCTTCTTGTGTGAACGGTCCTAGTTTAATGTCTAATTGTTTGCTAATTATTCTGGTGATTGGTTCATGTGTTATTTTTGGTGGGTTTCCAAGTAAGTTTTCGAAGTGATGTTTCCACAGTTTTATTCTTTCTTGTTGGTTTGCTGCTTTCAGTTTTGCTTTGGCTGTGTTCTTTCTTCTGCTCACTTCGTTTATTGTTTGCCAGGCTATTCTAGATTGTCTATCTTCCACCGAGTCTCTAATCTTATCTATCTGATTTTGAATGTATTCTGTCTGTTATATATATATGTATATATATGTGTGTATAAATTTGTAGGAAAAGTGGTTAGAAGAATGGAGTTTTTAATTTATGTGCTGCAGTGGTCCATTCCAGGCCAGAGTGGACCTGGGAGCAATGGCAATGAAGGGGTGCTCTGTATTCCCCAAAGCCCCAATATCACTGGAACCTCACCATCAGATTGTTTAGTGTCATATCCAGGACACTCATTGGGGTGGGGGTCTTACCCCTCTGCAGAGGTGCAGTCGGTGTATTCTTCAGCCCCAGCCGACTGGGCAACATATATTTTGGTATTTTTCTTCAAGTATAATTTATGGACTAAATGATAAATACAACTTCTTAATTTTATCTCTCAACATATTTACCCAACCCCTCCACACAATCAGGATGCAACACTAGGTCATTTTCTAAGCAAAGTTTATCAGGTTGAATTTAGAGTTTTCCTTCTAGACCAGTTACCATACCCAAGTTAAAAACTTAAATCTACCCTACTATTTACCCATAGCTGAAAGGAGAATAGTTGGATGCAAACCTTTCCAAAAGTGTATTAACGCTATGTGAAATACAAAAAGCCTAGTCCAGAATTTGAACTTGGGTCACCAAATCCATTTCCAACAACAATACCATTATAATACAAGTGTTTGTATTAATCTTATTTATAAAAAAATTAAAAATTTATTTTCATGCTTTACTTAATGAGAGTAGTTTATAAAACTGATAAAACATAGTTGGATTTTTATGGAGACTTGAGATTTTTCTTTAAACACCCTGTCAGCAAGGCTTAGAAAATGTCGACTGTATTTCCTACTCATAGGATTGTCTTTGATATACTAAATTGCATTTGACAGTGAGGCCCCAGTTCTGGAGATCTGGAAAGTGTAAAGTGCCCCTTTATGTCTATTACTCCCAGGTCCACTCTGATCCAGTGTTATTATTTATTATAAATCAGAAAATTATTTCTATTTGATAGGAATATAACTAAATTATTTGCATTAAGAATAGTTACTTGAAGTTATAATTGTTTACTAAGGATTATAATTAGTTTTTGTAAACATATAACCCAATGCAAACAAGTGACTATTATTAAATAGAAATAATTACTTAAAGCCATACAATTATTAGTATTTAATAGGAATACTTTAAACCATACATATAATTTGTATTTGATATAAATATAAATATATAATGAACAGGATTCTCTAACTTCTAGGCATAAAATGACCCAAGATTGATTATTTTTTAATAGCATGTCAACGATCGATTTTTTTTAATCTACAAAAGAAATACAAAGATATATACATGACTATGTAGAAGCAGACTTTGAGCTATGCACTGATAATAAAAGAAGAGAAACACATAGTTATACCAAAGTTGTTATAAATAGGTTACATATTATGTTGCTATGTGGAAACATCATTTGATAGCCAGATACAATTAGTCATACCATTGAACATGAGAGTACTAGTCATGTCAAAATCATTTCACATCTGATTAAAAATGAATCAAAGATTCTCATAGTCAAAATATGATTTTCAGTGCAATGAGTGGCTGGGGAGATCATTTCAACAATCACATTTTTTGGTTCCTTGAGTTTAATGTTAAAAAAAATCTTTGAAAAAATAAAAAAAGGGGAGAAAAAAATGAAAAGCTGTATGAGCTGCAAGCATAATTATCTGAAAAACTAATTAAGATGACGATGAAAAAGGATGATGCAAGCCGAAAGAAAACAAAAAGTGTCTCCTTTAAAAGGAAGCCTGTCTTCTTTGTTCTTTTCTACCACCGCCCTCCTTCCCTTCCAAATGACTTCAATTCATATCCCATCAAATCCAAAATCCCCATATTAACCACTAAAAACTTTTTATCTACATTAACCACATGATCCATTCTATTGTGATTCAACAAAATTAACCTCATTGCAATGGTACATTTGGCAATTTAATGGTTGCAATGCGCTTTGACCATAAAATAAAAAAAACTTGCTTTAAATCTTGTGATCACTAAGATATATAATACAGAAGTGACTCAATTTGAGCTAAGTGACTATCGAAGTATGCCACTTTGAAAAAAATATATTGCACAAGTGTTGTTCATAAGAGATTTTTTCATTCACGAATACTTCTAAAAATGACTGTTTTACTAAAGTTCTAGAAGTAATAAAGTATTTTAATATTTTAGAGCTTGGGTATATCAAACAAGAGGCACTTTCAACGGTTATATTGCACAACATCCAAAATCTTTAAGTAATGTAGACTAAAGTTGCATTTTACTCTTACACATTTTGCTCTCCATACCAAAATGATAAAGTTGACTCATTTCTAGTCAAATACTTAATGCCACATATAATAAACAACAATAACAATATTATGTGAACATGGTTATGGCTAACAAGTTTTGTCATATTTCATTATTTACTAAAGAGATGCAAAAAACACGATTTACATGACATATTTTTTAGAATATAAGTTACAATAATAAAACTTGAACTGATGTTAACTAATTTACCTCTCCTTTAAAATTTATTCATAATTCAAGTGGACTTCTGTATAAGAGACAATTCTTTGTATTCTCCAATTAGCATTAAAAGTGTGTGTGTGTGTGTGTGTGTGCATAACCAATAAATAAGAAAATAAGAAAGTCTCTCAGAGAATGGAAACAACGCATTTGCCATAGTATTTTGAGTTGATACTGACTTTCATATGCATAGTAAGACCTCCAAGATTGCAAAGTTAAATTCATTGATATAGTTGGATATCTATCAAGGTTCATCCAGTTCCTTAAGGCAGATTTTGAGTTATATCTGATGGACACATACACACAAACAGGAGGCACTTGTGATGTAATAGATATCATCATAGGAAATGGACAGGGCAACTGGAGTTCAAATCCCAAAGGTATGCATCCTACGGTTCTCCCTCTGATTATAGGTAAATAGTAGAGCAGACTAAGCTCTTTAATCCTTGGTATGGTAATCACTTTAAGAGAAGGAAAACTATCAATTCAAACCCGTTAAACTCAGCTTTAAAAAAAATGATCTTGTTGTCACATCCTGCACAAGCAAAGGTGTTGAGTAAATACATTCACACACAGCAAACAGTACTTTTTGATAAAAATAAAAAAAAGACCCTGTCTTTTGAAATGAAAAAGATTTTAAAAGATTCAATAAAGCAAATAAAAATCAAAAAATGATCTTGTTGTCACATCCTGCACAAGCAAAGGTGTTGAGTAAATACATTCACACACAGCAAACAGTACTTTTTGATAAAAATAAAAAAAAAGACCCTGTCTCTTGAAATGAAAAAGATTTTAAAAGATTCAATAAAGCAAAGAAAAATCAAAAAATGATCTTGTTGTCACATCCTGCACAAGCAAAGGTGTTGAGTAAATACATTCACACACAGCAAACAGTACTTTTTGATAATAATAAAAAAAAACCTGTCTCTTGAAGTGAAAAAGATTTTAAAAGATTCAATAAAGCAAAAAAATTTTTTTTAAATCCAAATCCTTATTTATAAAAAAAAAAAAATTACAATTTTCAATTTCAGCTTTAAAACTGTCACCGTTCAAATTGTTTACAAAATTTGGCATTCATCATAAACTCAGAAAAATGAAAAATGCCATTTTCAATCAAAATTATTTACAATAAAAATACAGTGTCTCACAATGAAGACTTTTCAACAGAAACAGAAATAAATATAATGACTATCAATAAATTTCAAAAGATAAGAAATTAAATAAATTCCAAATTTCATTCTAATGTTCAAAGACATTTGTGTTAGAGCCGAAATTCTTTGTCACAAGCCTTTGAAAAAATATGGTAGATTTGGAAAATTATTAACACAAAGAAGAAATTGAAATACTTAAATTTGTAAATATACTCTTTTATACTAAAAGAATAAAAGGTTCCTTTTCAAAATTGACATATTTCTTTCACTTAGATTTGCACAAATATGTTATAATCCTAATGCATTACAAAAAAATAATGTATTTTCAAATATTAATTACATATGATTTCATTAAATTACAAAAGTAACTTCCCTTAGAGACCAACACTAGCCGATAATCAACACTTTCAAAACAAGAAAAGACATATTTCAACATAATACTTCATCGTTTTTTTAAATACAAGTATGCTTTTTTTCAGAATCATTAAGTAATTATCCATGTATAATATGCATATCTAAATTTGGACTATGAAATTCTGAAAAAAAAATTCTTGTGTATAATACAGAATTTGTAGCTGCAAATTCAACCTAAATTTAACATTTATTCAACTTTTTATCAGTTTTTACTGACTAAAAATAAGAATTTATATAGTTGACATTATGTTTTGAAACACAAACTTTACATAGCATTTAAGACAAATGTACAGGTACGTTCACCCAAAAATACAATAAGTTTACAGAAAAAACAAGCTCACATTAAGAGAAACAAAATTATAAACACACATTCCAGTGGATATTTCTCTGTAACAGCATAAAACATATTAGTTTGAACAATAGATGTAACTTATTTTTTGGGTATTTCATCCTGAATATGGTGTGGCAAAAAGCCAGAAAAAAAAAATGAATACAATTCTCATGTATAATACACACCCCTAACTTTTGGGCTGAAAAATCTGGAAAAACCGTGTGTCTTAGACACAAATAATTATAGTATATCAATGGTTGAAGAATAATGTTTAGCTAATTAAATCTATATTAAATCATCCCAATAAGACGAACAAGAAATGTGCTGGAGAAGCAAGGATGAACTCGTAAGTGATGTTTTCCTATGGACCCTTTCACAGGGATGCGCCAGTGTTGGCTGACCAACAACTTAACCTACAACAACTTTGTGTGGACATAGGACATAGTCTGGGAGACTTGCCAGAAACAATGGATGATAGGGAAATCCATGCTAGCAGCGCGATTTGATAATGATGATTGTTTTCTTGACAAAATCCTTTAATAAACCCTTAGTTAATTATTTTGATTTATTCATATATAAAATGAATATTTTAATTTATTTGTTAATTGAAAAGGTCAAACAAAAAAGGCAAAATGAATTATAAGCCATGATGTTAAGCATCAAGATGAATCAACAATCATCTGGAAAATTTAAACAGTCCATTTAGAAAAAAAAAAAAAAAAAAAAAAAAAAAAAAAAGAATACTCATTTCACATTGTTAATACATAAAGCTAATTGTCAGTTCATTAAAAAAAAAAAAATACAGCTTCCGCTGAAGATTGTTGTATTAGATAAAAACCTTCTCTTTCCTAAATTTGATATGTATTAAATAGCATGACAGATGTTTTAAAGTAGAGACACATTTTGTAGACAAAGATAAGCTTATGACACTTAATAATTGTCTCCCTTGGATTTTGGGAGCATGTCTAATGGATGTGTAAGGGTCATATGAACATCCCAGAATCTTTCATTGACCCTTTTCGTCCACATTCTTTGAACAGTTAAGACATGTCTATTTATGCTTTTTGAACAAAAGAGAGATTTTATCTCTAACTACAGGGATCACTGAAACATAAAGCTCAAAGCTAAACAGTTGAGGACCAGTAAGACTTTTCCTATTTTGTACACCTTTCATATGTTACTTGTTCATAGAACAATATATGCACATTTCATCTGTTGAGACATGTTTGTGTATCCTTGTTAATACTTCTTGTATTATGTATGTATTAAATGTTCCTATATGTGTATATGAGCTTATCTTATCATTCCTTCTGTTTATTCAACGTAAGAGTATCATTGCATTTATTAATGCTAATGTTGGACCTGGGTGACTGGAGAAGCAACTAAATATCCTCGTTAGTACCAACCAAAAAACTACACTTCTATTTTCATACTTTTAGCAGAAATGATACATTGTAGAGACATTTTTAGCACAATATAATTAAAATACTCTTAGAGAATAAAGTAATTTCCAATCCAATTTGCAATTCCCACTATCCCTAATCATTACAATTTCTCAGAGAAAATAGTAAAAATTCTATAAATAAGATGTAACTCTGCATCAAACTTAATGGCCACCTAAAGCCATCTTTAAGCAAGATTTAAAAAGATTTTTTTTTTCTTCTTTCTATCTTAATGATTTTATATTTATTCCCCTCTTTCTTTTTTGGTTTGGTTTCATGATTTACTCAACATTTAAGAATAAAAAATTCTTTAATATTAAAAGTGCTATCACAAAATCACTAGGACTACGTTTTTTTTCTTCTTATTTTCTGCTGCATCAGAAGACATCATTATATCTCTTGAAAAAATACATTTTATATTTTAAGTTGCTCAGATGTACACATAATTTAGATTTTAGATTTAAAAAAAAATATATAAAATAAACACTTCAGTCTCGGTTTTCTTTATCATACTTTTTTATCACACCTTATTTTATAGAAGAGGATTTGAATGTGTAAATCAAAATACTAAAGTATCCTGTTATAGAAAACTCGGATCTAGTAAAGCTTTGTAAATATATGGCCTACTTTAATACAGAATACTTCAATATTTTCCACCAGTTGAAGAGGCCAGTAGTTAATGTATATTATCATCAAGCTGTGCTGCTAGCAAGGATTTCTCTGACTCTCTCTCACCATTCATCCCTATCATTCATTGCTTTCAGCAGGTCTTCTACACTTCATCCTGTGTTTGTACAAAAAAAACAAGATTGTGTGCGTGAAATCAATCTGACCACCAAAATGGTATCTACACTTTGATACAGTATTGCTAAAACTTTACTGAGTAACCACATGTTTTGTTTTTTTTTGCATATTTTTATTCTATTTAATTTTTTTTTTAAAGTATTTATAGCTGTAGTAGTTATTATGATTATAATTATTAATATGATATTTTGATTTTAATCGTTCTGTGAATTTAGGATTGGTTGTTTAGTAAAAACAATTACGGGAAATATACTGGATATCTCAAATGTTCTTTGAAGTCATGTGACCAACTTTCAAATAAATTTAAAGAACTCTATTTGTAAGAGAACAAAACTTACGAGGGGTACAGTGAAATTAGAGAGAAAAATTTTTTAAATGAATAATTGGACTTTAATTAAGTTAAAACTTAATGAATATAAAAGAAGTATTTTTTTAACCCACAAGACAAACTTCAGAAGCCATGGGAAGCAGTGTGGTGGATGTGAAGTAAGGCGGATGAACCCAACGTTGGATCAACGGAGCGCTTCACCTGATGCTGGGCGGAAGAACCCCACTGGTCAACAGCTAGGATCAAATGGTTTAGACGGGAAACTACTGCTACTTATCTATAAGGGTGGCATCTTTTAATGGGACAAAAATACAGCCATCAAAAGTTTACTATGACTGATATATATATATATATATATATATGTGTGTGTGTGTGTGTGTGTGTGTGTGTGTGTGTGTGTGTGTGTGTGTGTGTATAACATATACTTATGCATAACACACTCCCCTAACTATGGACTAGATAATTCTGGAAAAAAATTTGCATCTATAATACACACTGACTTTTTGGAATTTGTAGCAGCTAAATTTAACCTAAACTTTTGTTCAACTTTTGTTTGAACTGACTAAAAGTAAAAATTTATATAGTTTACATTACATCTTAAAACACAAAATTTATACAGTATATAAAGCAAACAGACAGACATGTTTACACAAAAATGCAACAAACTTGTAATGAAAATAAGCTCATATTAGGAGGAACAAAATTATAAACAAACAGTGTGTAACAGCATAAAACAGATTAGTTTGGACTATGGATATAACTTACTTTCAATTATTTCATCCTCATATGGTGACGTATGTGGCCAGAAGAAAAGTTAATTATATAGTTCTCATGTATGATACACACCCCTAACTTTTGGGCTGAAAAATCTGGAAAAATAGTGCATCTTATACATAAATAACTACAGTACATTTAAAATGTTTTTACCTTAAACCCACTTGAATTATGAGCAGAAAATATTTTATAAATTTTATAACAATTAGAATGGGATACTTGTGAAAATAATGTACACACATTCCTGCATTTAATGGCATAAAACAGATTAGTTTGGACTATGGATATAACTTACTTTCAATTATTTCATCCTCATATGGTGACGTATGTGGCCAGAAGAAAAGTTAATTATATAGTTCTCATGTATGATACACACCCCTAACTTTTGGGCTGAAAAATCTGGGAAAATAGTGCATCTTATACATAAATAACTACAGTGTATATATGATGACTGGCACATCTTATACATAAATAACTACAGTGTATATATGATGACTGGCACATCTTAACAAATTACAACATCCTAATTAATAACTAATTCGACTTGTGAAAAAATATACAAGATGCATAAGGTGAGAAGATTGTAAAAAAATCAACACATCATTGGATTGTAGTTGTACAACACTTATGCCAGGCTCTGGGTCTACATAACTGCAGCCCAGTGACAAGCATAGAAAGATAACTGGAGACTTAGACAAATTGGAGGTTGTATTTCAGAATACTTTCTCTTAAACTTTTCCCATTAAAGGGTATCCAGTTTTAATTTTGGAATTCACCTCTCCTAAAATGGTTGCCTTGACCACAGCTCTGTAATTAGACTGAAGCCTCCTCTACACTATATATATATATATATATATATATATATATATATATATATATATATATATATATACACAACCAGCCCATTGGCATAATGGTTAGAGGGTTTGCCAATGGTCCAGGAGACAGAGCTTAAATTCCAAAGTGAGTCATACCAAAAACTCAAAAAATGGTACTTGATATCTCTTTGCTTAACACTCAGCATTATAAGGTATGAATCAAGGGTAAGTGGAACAATCCAGGGAAGGAGTAGTGCCTTTCCCTACACATCAGTGTAGTAGCTATTGAAAAGAGAGCCTTCGGGTTGCCCTCAACTACAGTCACCTAACTTATATATATATATTGATAATACTTGAATCCAATTATTAACCCTCTAGGTTTGGGTAAATAATAGGGCAGACTAGGCCGTTTAACTTTGATATGGCAACCAGTCTAGAAGGGAAACTTTGAATTTAAACCTGTTAAACTCTGCTTAAAAATTGACCTTGTGTCACATCTAGCTTGTGTGAAGGGGTTGAGTATATGTATATGTGTGTGTGTGTGTGTGTATATATATATATATATATATATATATAAGCAAGAAATTTGAATGTTGATTTTCTAGGCACTTAGAAGATTGATGTAACTCATTCTTTCATACCCTATTTCCTCCAGTTGGCCTTTCCTGCACTAAGTTAAGAAAATATGGAAAACCAGAATTAGCTGATTTATAAGTAACAACCAAAGAACAAAATTATTAATAGAAATGAATAAGCCATAATCTTCAAGTCTGTAATTTTTCTTTTTTCTCATGCAAAATGCAAAAACTTTTGCATTAGAAAAAAAAACAAAAAAACTTCCCAGCAATGGGTTAAATAGTATCATTGCTGTTCTTCTACAAGGATGGTTTTGGCATTAAACAACTCATGACAGTTGATATGCCATTAAACAATGAAAGAAATCAAACAAAAAACTCTCAATAATAGTTCATGTGAACACTAGAGTAAGACTTACCTACTTGTGGGCCCTAAGCCAAACTCATCAGTGGGTCCCAAATTTATAAAAATGTTGGCATGTTTCAGTATTCGATATATATATATATTTTACAGCAATATTTTTTTACAATGTCCAAATGTCAATAAATACTACATAATATAATATTACAAAGTAAGAAATATGAATTTCAACACAATGTAACATATTATTACTTTTAATCGAGTTTGTTTTATATCATGTACATCTGATATTGTTGTATAGCCGTGATGATACAACTATATGTATACATATACATGCGGAAACATAATCAGCAATAATGACGAACAAACATACTTCTTTAGAAAAATATACCTCTCACACTTTATTCTCAAAAGGGTTGCGAAAGGGTTGATATTGGTTATGTGTGAGAGGTGAGTTGGAGATGGAACAGACTGCAACATATTGACCCCAAGTTCCTCTGACTATAGCAGCACTTCTTTCTCATTCTGCTGGGCTGCTCAACTGGGGTCCTGAGGGCCCAAGCCCTCTGTCTGAAGCTGTTTCTCACTGCCTCGAACTCCAACTAACTAACTGTCTGTGGCACCTGGTTATATAATTGTTTGACGCCCACCTGTTTCCTGTGGGTGTCGCAATTGCACCAGATTCAACCCATCCACAGGTTAAGGTGATATTCTGATATCTTTGACCGGATGCACCTGTTATTTACACAGGTGCATCTCTTAATTGACAGCTCGGTCGAGGGCCAATATGTTACAATATGTGGGAATAATGAATGAAATACAATTAACTTGAAGCAAAATCAATTCTGACATGAAGTACAACACACAGGGAAAATTTCAAAATAACCTCTTCTGCTTTTCGTTTCATAGAAAATTTGTCTTTTGGAATTTATTATATAATGAAATATTTGGTGTACACTTGAAATAGGTTTATTATCTGGTATACTGTGCAACAAGTTAGTTTTAGTAGGGCCCCAGATACCCATGAGCCCTAGGCTAATGGCCTACAATGTCTGTAGGTAAATCCAAACCTGGTGAACACTAGAAACACCAAAGTGAAAGTACGTGCACCGGATAGAGACACAGAATACTTCAACATTGTAGCAGGAGTACTACAAGGAGACACGCTAGCCCCATACCTCTTTATCATTTGTCTAGATTACGTGCTTAGAACATTGATTGATAAAATCAGAGAAAACGGCTTCGAGCTGACAAAGAAAAGAAGCAGAAGGTACCCCGCAAAAACAATTACCGACGCCGACTACGCCAATGACATAGCGATACTGGCAAATACACCCAACCAAGCCGAAACACTACTGCATAGTTTGGAATGAGCCACCGCAGGAATTGGCCTCCATGTCAATGCACACAAAACGGAATATATGTGATATAATCAAACGGGCAACATTTCCACAGTAGACAGAACCCCTCTGAAACTAGTAGACAAATTCACCTACCTAGGAAGCAGCGTCTCATCAACCGAAAAGGACATCGACACGCAGCTAACGAAGGTATGGACAGCTATCGATAGGCTATCGATCATATGGAAATCAGACCTGACCGATAAAATGAAACACAGTTTCTTCCAGGCAGCAGTCGTATCGATACTGCTGTATGGATGCACTACTTGGATGCTAACTAAACGGCTGGAGAAGAAGCTAGACGGCAATTACACAAGAATGCTGTGAGCAATATTGAACAAGTCCTGGCAGCAACACCCCACAAGGCAACAACTATACAGCCACCTGCCTTCCATCACGAAAACTATCCAATCTAGACAAACCAGACATGCAGGTCACTACTGGAGAAGCAAGGACGAGCTCATAAGTGATGTACTCCTATGGACCCCCACATATGGCCGGGCAAAAGCAGGACAACCAGCTTGAACATACATTCAGCAGCTATGTGAGGATACGGGATGTGGCCCTGAAGACCTACCAGAGGCAATGAACGATAGGGAGAAGTGGCGAGAGAGGGTCAGAGATATGATGATGATGATGATGATATTTTAGATGATTATTAAAAGTTAATCAGTAACTTCTTCCATTCATTTATTTTCAATTAATTATAATATACATTCTATAAATAGACCGAGTATAACATCAACTTAATGGCAGCCAATGCTGGCTTTTAAGTAAATCAATATTTAAATCAAATCAAAATTGCTCCAATTTACCCTTGATCCATACCTTATAATGCTGAGTGTTAAGCAAGGAGGCATCAAGTACCATTTCTTGAATCTTTGTTATAACTAAACCTGGGACTGAACCCCAGTCTCCCAGGCCATTAGCAAACACTCTACCCACTAGACCAATAATTGTTAAATATTATCAACAACAGACAAGTCAGTAACCACTCTGTCAGCTGGGCTTAGAATATGTTGACTATCCTCAGCAGAAAGGTAAGACCCCCACCAAAAAAGGAATGTCCTAGGCATGATACTACAGTTCTGGAGATCTGAGGAGTGTGGAATACTCCTTAATCAACACTAACCCAGAGTGGTAGTACCTGTTAAGATCCTATCTATGGGTCAAGTAGATCTGCTCAAAAATTATTTGTATTCAATAGAACCATGTGGAAAAAAACAACTACACAAAATATGTACAATGAATGTGATTCCCTAACCTTCAGGTATAAAATAACTCCTAGATGGGTTGATATGCTGTTAAAATCAATCAATCAATCAATGAGGTAGTAATTCTTAATAAGACTTAAGATTTCCATAATTATCTAATTTATACAGATAGTTTTTATTTCTATCAGACTTCAAAATATCAATTTTTTTTTCATTTAGAAAATATTTATTTTTTAATTTCTTTTTCCATTAGTAACCATAAAATCACATGCTTGTTTGCTTTATTTGGATGGTTTATATGATAGGAGGAAAGTAGCTGTACAATTGCTGTTGCAATATGTTGTGCAGGGTGCTGCATCCAGAATTTATTCAAAATAGCACATAGCATCCTTGAGTCACATTTTAAAAATTAGGTCATTATAATACAGATTGTTTTTTTGTTTTTTTTTCTTAAAACAGCAGACATGATTTCATTATTCTGAATAGCATTAAGGAGACAACTACTAATTAGAAAATTCTTTATGAAACTTTCTTGTTTTCATTCTTACAAGTCATAATCTTCTTTGTTTCATTATAACAGCTGTGAGAATATAAGAATTCTTCTCTCTCTGCTTCTTATTGATAAAGAGTGTGACATAATCTATAATGTAATATAACAATTAAAGGTAAATGATTCAAAACTGATTGTAGACTGATAGCAAGACATTTATATCAATATTGTGAATAATAATAATTGGATTACACAAATGATATAATGCTTCTGGCAAATACACCTGCTCAAGTTCAATCTTTGCTGCATAGCCTGGAGCAAACAGCAAGAGGCATTCGTCTCTACATGAATTCAGAGCTCATGTTTTAATCAAGATGGTGCCAACTTCTCATTAAATGGCAAGTCTCTGAAATTAATAGGCCAGTTCATATATTTTTATATATTGTTATAACGAGTATTGTATTTTGTTAATGTTATAAAGATTTCCACTTCATTTCCAACCTCTGTTTTGGTTATAACTCAATTCAGCTACCTTTTGTTCGGTTAGAACATATACATTGGTAGCAATATCTCATTTACTGAAAGTGATGTCAACATATGCATAAGAAAGGCATGGACAGCTATTGACAGGTTAACAATCACATGAAAATCTGATTTCTTTGATAAAGCCATAGCTGTGTCTGCACTCATGTATGGATGCACCACTTGTATTCTAACAAAACACCAGGAGAAAAAGCTAGATGAGAACTACACAATATGCTGTTTGAACAAAACCTAGAAACAGCCCCCCCCCAAAAAAAAAACAGCAGCTTTGCAGCCACCTAACTTCCATCTCACAAACCATCCAAGTAAGGGGAACAAGACATGCTGAGCACTGCTGAAGAAGTAAAGACAAACTCATAAGTGACATTCTCTTATGGACTCCTACACATGGACACAGCAGTGTTGGCTGACCAGCAAAAACTTACATTCATCAGCTCTGTGTAGACACTGGAAACCATCTAAAGAAATTAATCATTAAATCAATGAATTTTCATTGAATCCCATATTTTTATAATATCTACTTTATTTTTAGAAAAATTTTAATTATAGTTTCAATTTTTCCATTAGTAGAAATCAATCATGGTGTAATGAAAGTTAACTAGATAATAAAAATTGATATAAAAACAATGTAAGACCTGTTTTAACTTCACACAAGTGCATTTTACAAACAGCTTTATGATATTTTCTTGTAATTCAAGCCAAAATTAAAACTTTAAAACAAGATATTTAAATTATAGAAATATTATTTTATATTTTTATTAAAAATGTCTATGATTTTTAATATTTTTTATGCCTACCTAGTTGAGAGGAGATACCACTTTTTAGTGTTATTTCAATATGATTCAATACTGATTTCATTTTTGAAATTCAAATCTAAAAATCAACATTTTGTTTAGCTAATGACTTAACATTATCAATAACAAAGAAATCCAAAGATTTTTCATCAAAAATATTTTGTGAAACTCTTGAAAATAAACAATAATGATACTTTTCACCAAATGTGCAGAACTTCATAAATAAATAACTTAACATTTAAAATTGAAAAGGAATTTTTACTATATTATCAAAATATGATATGCTTTGCATTTTATTCCTAAACCACCATAATATGTATTTATCCAACCCCTCTGCTATGAACAGGATGTGATACAAAGTCAATTTTTAAGCAGAGTAAAGCTGGTTTTAATTCAGTTTTTCTTCTCCTATACTGGTCACCTTACTAGAAGAGCCCAATCTACTATATTATTTACCCATAGCTGGGGAAAGAATAGATGGATTCATGCCTTTCCCAAGGACACTAATAACTATAGTACCAGACAAAAACAAACATTATTAATGTATGGGTCAGCACTTGTGTCTAGGATTAAAATATCTGTGTAACAAAGGATCAATGTGCTTCTCTCTCTCTCTGTGTGTGTGTGTGTGTGTGTGTGTCAAAAATAGATCATAGCTACCCAACTATCAAACTGAGATTAGCATAGTATCTGTTCCTCATCAGCCATATTATAATACTTGACATATAGATTAATGAAAAAATATCCCTTTAAAAACTATCTTCTTTAAATAGTTTTAATTGGATAATGATCTTCTGAGCAATATCATTTTAGCTTTGTAAAGAAAAAAAAAAAAAGTTAATATAATCAGACAAGCAAGGAGATAAGAAATGACTATGTCAAAATGTACTAAAAGATAAAGACAATGTTTCCTTTATTGATAAAAATTTTTATCTTATTTCTGATTAAATCTTAAGGAATGGGGACTTCATTGTCAGAAAAAATTTTACAACCCGTTTTATGAAAACCACTGATAAAAAAAACAATAAGATCATAGCTAAACACTGACTGACTTATTATATCAATATGCCACATTAAAAAAGAAAGTGGGAGGGGGGAGTTCCCATGGCATAATGGCTAATGTGCTGAACATTGTAGAGAGAGAGAGAGAGAGTTTAAATTCCAGTCATACTACTAAATTTACTTTTGGACAAATACTCTTGGGAAAGATATGAAACCCTTTATCCCCAGCCACCAGCTATGAATTAAATTGTACCAATGCTGTCCTTCAACAAGGATGGCTTTGATATTGAATAACCCGTGAAGGTTGATATGCCATTAAACAAAGAAACTAAACTGTTATCCTTGAGAAAGGCATGCACCCCCTTATCCTCCCAGCTATGGGTTAAATAGCACCACTGCTGTCCGACCATAAGAATGGCTTTGGCATTAAATAACTCATCAAGAATGATATGCTATGAAACAAAGAAACCAAATCTAAAAACTAAAATTCAGTGATACTGCAGAAAAAAAGGAAAAATTTTATATTCTTACTTAAGATTGATGAATTTTTACTCTTTAACTTGTTAAAAAACTAATGTGAATTTCTGTAATTTTATCAGCATGTAATTTCAGTCAGCCAGTGAATATGTATTTTTTTCCTCATAATATCTGACAATGTTTACTTTGGTTTTAAAGCTTCAAATGAAAATAAAATTTCAAGAGAATAACATTAAATAGTAATAACAAATTCCTCTAAGGATTATTAATTTTTATTAGTTTTTCTTTCATCTTTTTTTTTTTTTTTTTTGTTGCTTATTTACAAATAGTAGTAGTTGTAATAATCTTAAATTATCCAAATTTCTAAGTTGAAGCTCTGCCATTATGAATTCTTTTTACAAATCTTTCATTTATTTTCTTATTGCTTTTTGTGATAAAAATCGTTTTTTTTTTTTCTTTTTTTGTTTATCTTTTATTAAGAGGAAAAGATTGGAAATAAAGCAGAAGCCTCTGATAACATTTGAACTTATATTCCATATTCCAAGATACCTGGGCAACATGAATATGGAGTTTTATTTACACCTGCTGACTGGTCTCCATGAGCCGAAAAAAAATCAAAGAAAAAACCCAAATATTGATAAAAACAAAAGAAAAGAAAAACTAGTAAAAAATATCCTCATGATAATCCAACCAATTCATACACTTACTGATTAATTTTTTTTTCTTTTATTAAAAATATCATCATTAATAAAAGATACCCAACAAATGCCAATGGCCAGAATCTTAAGAAAATCCAGAGAGAACCAACAAACACATACCAAAAAGAACAACCATTCAAAACCAAACAATAAAATAAGAAACTCAGTAGAAGATAAACAATCACGATAAGCATGGTAGGCAGGAAATGAAGTGAGCAGAAGGAAGAGCAACTCAAGAGCAAAACTAAAAGCTGCCTGCCAAGAAGAAAGAATATGCAAGTGGACAGAACATTTCAAGAATCTGATTGGAAACTGCCCTGAAAACATTGATAAACCTATGAAAAAAATTATTAATAGCCAACTAGATATCAAACTAGGACAGTTTACAGAGGAAGAACATGATGCAGTACATAATAAAATCAAAAGCAGAAAAGTTGCAGGTCTCAACAAGATTCTTCTTGAAGTACGGAAGACAAGAAAATTTGATAACATACTTCAATTATGTAACACTGTCTATAAACAAAACACATTAGAGAAAAAGACAAAAACTACATCTTCCTCTTTCTCAAGAAAAGTGATCTAGGAGCCACTAAGAACGTCAGAGGCATAACTCTTACTGCTATAGATGTAAAAGTTTATAATGCTCTGTTTCTTAACCATATCAAACTGTATCAAACCCAAAACTGAGAAAATTCTTAGAAAAAATCAAAATGGTTTTCAGAGAAATTGATCAACGACTTCACAGATTCTGACTATCTACCAAATCAATGAAGGAGTACATGTAAAAAAAATCTCAAAACATCTATTGTTTGTAGATTTCTCCAAAGAATTTGATTCATATACAGAAGGAAGATGGATCAAATACTACTGCCCAAGATGAATCCCTACTGCATAGCCTGTAACTATCAGCAGGAGGTCTTGGCCTCTATGTAAATGCAAATAAAACAGTGTTCATGTGTTTTAGATGAGAAGGAACCATCTCCACTTTAAGTGGCAAGCCTCAGAAATTAGTAGACAAATCTAAATACCTCAGCAGCAATATCTCATCTACTGAAACTGATGTCAACATATGTCTAGTAAAGCCATGGACTGCTATCAACAGATAATTGATCATATGGAAGTCTGATCTATCCAATAAAATAAAACTGAATTTTTTCCAAGCAGTGACCGTGTCAATATTAATGTATGGATGCACGACATGGATGCTAACAAAATGCATGGAGAAAAAGCTAGATGAGAACTACACAGATATACTATATGCTGTTTGAAACAAATCCTGGAAGCAACACCCAACAAAACAGCAGCTGTATGACCACTTACCTTCCATCTCACTAACCAGCCAAGTAAGATGAACAAGACATGCAAGACACTGCTTGAGAAGTAAGATTGAAATCATAAGCGATCATCTATAGACCCCCTACAAATGAATGTGCCAGTGTTGGCCAACCAGCTAGAACTTTTTTCAGCTCTGTAAGGACACTGAATGTACTTTGCCAACAGCAATGGATGATAGGGATAAATAGAGAGAGAAAGTCAGGGAAATCTGTGTTGTCAGTGCGACATGATGATGATGATGATAACAATGATATATATAGAGATTGGTTTTTATTCAGCCTCTCATGGCTGCCTTATTACTGTCAGTTTCATGAATTTTTTTTTTTTAGCAGGGAGAATACAATTATCAGGCTGTTTTCATTTGATGATTGTATTCTCCACTACCCCCACAAAAAAGAAAAAAAAAACTGATAGTTATCAAGCAGCCATGAAGAAGTGAGTGAAAAACAATTTATTTTCAGCTCTACTAGCCAGTCTTGAGCACTTTATGATTTTTTGGAATAATGATTTTAAAACAACTTGTTTATATGTAATTAATAATATAGTTTAATGGTTTGCTATATTTATGAATAAAGACTACTCAATATTGGCGAGAGCATATGTCTGTGTGTTATATATATATATATATATATATATATATATATATGAAATCATCAGACTAAGTGTTCTTGATATGATGATCACATAAGCAAGAAGCTGACAGTCACCAAGCACCATTGACAGTGTCTACACTAGTCAAACTCTCTCTCTCTTTCTCTATATATATATATATACACACACACACATACACACACACACACACATAATTATAACCGAATAAAATCAGTACATCATAGCCAGATTTTATTACAATTCATTTAAAATGTTCTTAGAGAGAATAAAGAAATTTCTTGCAAGTGAATTTTATTGAGGTCGGCCTTTGTGGTGAATTTTATTTTTTAATTATCCAGATTTTCAATATGATGGAGATATATGCTAATTAGAATCATTCATCTCTTCCTAAATAGAAGCATGAATGGATTGTCATAGAGTGCTGTTAAAAACAAAAACCAGAAGAGTTCAGGAGTCTTTCAGTTCTATTCATATCTATTTTAATTTGCCTATCTGTATTCTGTTTATATCTGTTTTAACCCTTAGAACCAAACTGACCCATATTTGTACCAAGAAGTAAATATATACACAGATGGCCTGAATTTCAACCAGAGAATCCCCATCTCTACATTGTTACTGCTGATAAAATGAGTATTAATTTTATTGCGGACTTTGGTCCTCATCTTGGTAGTTTTTGTTGTTTTTCTCACTACGTTTCAGCCAAATTTCACCTCTGGCCGTCTTCAGGTGCTTATAAAATGTTGTAATCTATTATTTAACAGCAGAGCATGAGCATAGGGTTCTAAGGGTTAATCAATTGAGCTACTTCCATTCTATTTATATTTTTTGACTTTTTATTTAATTTTCTTTAAAATAACTGGTTGAACAATGAAAATCCTTCTTCTGAAAACTTCAGAACATTTAAAGAAGTCAATTTTTTATGCCAGAAAAATTGTCCTCAGTTCAAATCAAGGGAGAATATCTGAGATATCAATTCTAAACATATCCTCTTCTAACTACAAAAACTCAGCAAAAAAAGATCAAATTTTTAAACAAACTTAAGAATTTTCTTCTTAAGATTTTGTTTTGCATTTTCTTTAAGTCTTGAAAATACAACATTTAATATTCCTAAACATTTCAGCATTTGGTTTTGGGTTTTTTTTTAAAGAATCCCGAGTTCTTGATTCACACACCAAAATTAAAAGTAGACAATATATAACATGTACAACTATCAAAATTACCTTCAGAAATTAATTAAGTTTGAAAAAAAGAAAAAGAAGAAAAAAAAAGCAGTTAAAGAGAAACTTTTCCAATTAATTAATTAAATACACATAACAACAAAAACATGCAAAAAAAACAAAACAAAACAAACAGAACATTCATTTTTTAAATCATGACCGAAAATGCAAAAATCTAAACTAAATCCATCATTCATCTCACTTGAGTTTTACAAATATTGTGGGGTTTTTTTTATATTTGATGATATCATAGTCCCATTCATGAAACCTTTACAAAAATTGCTATATTTATATTTTAAATCCAACCAACATTCCATTAATTGTGAATAGATTATTTAGGAAAGTCCTTATGCAATTAGATTTTTTTTAATCAAAAATTTTCAAGTTGAATAATTTCACTGGGTATTGGTTTAGGGTACATAAATTAGGGTATTGGTTTAGGGTACATAAATCCTTCTTGTCTTTATTATCATGTACTAAAAAAGCAAAGAAAATTTGAAGAATCTTCCAAGTTAAAAAATATATTTTTGGATTTGCATTTATAAAGAAAACCATTCATAACTAGATAGACCAACAGAAATTCCATGGAGGTAAAGAACTAAGATTATCTATTATCTCCTCTACCTCTTCTCTCTCTCATTCTTTACTTGTATCTTCCCATTCTATATACTTTATACATTCCAAACCTCATTGCCTGTCCATGTTTTTATCGAAATCTTATACAAACATGGATTAATTTCATATGCAAAAAAGAATTAAGAATGCAAAAATATTTTCTATTACATCTCTTCTCTTCCTTTCCCTTCCTACCCACCATCTCCATAAAGAATTTTAATGTATAGCAATTTGTATGGTTTTAAGTCTTTCCTTCATTATCTCTTCTTGATATCCAACTAGCAATCTTTTCTTTCTTTTTCATTGTCTACCCTTTCCTTCTTTTAATATAATTTTCCTTTCAACAGATTTTCTTTTCATTTTGCTATAGATTTCTTACCTCTTACACTTCCTACTTTACACTCTTTTTCAATTCCTTCTCACTGAACACATCATGTAGGGTTTTTACTCAGAAAGCATAAATGATTTTAGTTTAGAAAGGGTAGAGATCAAGCAGGTACTACACTTTAATTCTAGGTGGAAGATGTAATGATTTTATACACAAATAAGCAGAATAATAGTATAGATCAAGGGTGCCCAACCTTTTCAGCCTGAGGGCCACAAAGGACAGATAAAACATTTAAATTTACAAGGTAACAATCATAATTTATTAATGAGACAACTGATGTTGTTTGAAATCACAAAATGATGTAATATCAGAGAGAATGAAGAGGTTGACAGAAGTTGCACATCAGACAAGGAATAATTTGACAGTTGTGAACATAAGATACACTTGGCATGCTTCATTCTGAAAAACAACTATTTACAGTGGTATTTAGTGTCAAACATGCTCACTACTTGCTTGGTGTGGGTGATAAGGCTGGGGGAATTGCCCAGTTGGAAGCATTTGGTTCTTACAGAAATTGAGAATCTGACTAGTAAAACACTTGGACTTCAAATCTTCTGAACACTGAAGATCAATGAGTTCCATTTGCAGTTGTAAAAGGTAATTCTTCTTCAAAGTCAACATCAAATGGCAAAGAGAAAATTTTGTAAGTTAGGTGAAGGGCTGCACATATGGGCCTCAAAGGCCACTTGTGGCCTTGTGTGTTGGAAACCTCTGGTATATATACTATTGTTTTTTAAATTATAGATCTGAAGATAAGACTTATTATTGATCCAAGATATACAGACACTTCTCTAACAAGGTATCTGTCAAAAAAAGAACATTCTATTATCAATTGATCATCATAAAGAGAGATGCAATATTTACCTAATCCCTTTGCCACAGGTAGGATGTGATATGGGGTCAAATTTTTAGGTGGAGCACCTCTCACACATGAATGAACACACAAGAGCAGTGCTAAAAATTGCTTGGTCTCCATCAGCATTCAAACCTAGGGAGATAACTCAGGCAATGAAACTTATCTTTACCCTTTAGATGAGGTAGGTGCTGCCTGGAGAAATAGACCCCCTGAAGTCAAGCTCTTCAATATATCAGTAAAAATGGAAACTTGCATTTGATTCCACCACTTCATACAGAGGAATACCACTCGGAAATATAGATCTTACTTTATGAAAATCTTAACCATAAATTTTCAATTTCAAATATGCATCATCTAGAACAGCAGTACTCAAAATGGTAGAAAACATAACGGTACTGATACGCAAGTTATTGATTGGCAGAACAGAACGAATTTCCAGTTTCATGTTATCATATGTAATATATAACAGATAACATAAAAATGTTATCAATTTTTATTATATTCATTATATTTTTCCAGAATAAATTAACATTACAGATATTCAAACAATATTTTCAAGGATCATAAACAAATAATAATATGGCATAAACAAAGTATTGGTCCACGGCACATTGGAAAAATATCTTGCTGGGATACCATATCAGGTAGTTTGAAAAGTACTGGTGCCCTAAAACAAAATACAACAATTATGGCTTATTTTGATTGTAATCAATGAAGAATTCATTAAAATTAAAAAATGATTAACCAAGACCACACAATGTTATATCTGAATTTGCATTATGTACTGCCTAACGAGAATCTGTCTGTATGATGGTAAAATCTACAACATAAATTCAACATCAGAAATAGAAAACAGTAAATTGCCTTTGAGCAAGACAAGGCTAATAATAAAGGAGAGCCTCAGGCCAAAACCTCTTCTTGCATTATAAGGGGCAGTTAAAGTGGTCTGATACCTGCATGATACAAGATGCAGAGACAAAGCAATTTTGGTCCTTGTCCATATATGTACACATAGGACTCCACATTAAACCAACCTTGTATTGAATATGTTGAAATAATTATTATATATATATATATATATATACATATATATAAACAGAGTGTCCTTTATATATATGATTAATATACTGCAGTAGTTTCAAATAGAAAACAAAAGCAGTATAGTAATAGCCCAAAACATTTTTATAAAACAAAGAACTAGTAGAGAAGAAAAAAAAAAAAGCAGGAAATCAAAGAGCAACAGTCATTTCACAGTGAAAATATCAGGCATGAATGCATATGAGTCATAAAATAATGATAATCAATATTAGTGTTACTCACCATTATCAGTCTAATTTCAAGTTTTTTTTCAATAACTATAAAATATTTCCATGTAAAAATATATATATATATATATATATATATATATATATATATATATATATATATATATATATATATATATATACAAATACACGTTACATTTATATACATAGATAAATATTGGCTAGATAAGTTTTAGGTATTTTCTTTATTCTGCAAATTTAGATTAGAATCCTCATTTCAAATTGTTTAGATTAGTATCCTCATTGTTTTGATCACTACAACTCAATCAATATATTCAAATGTACAGGATTATATCATTTGAGATGTACAGAGGATTTCAGAAAAATTGATATCATTTCATAATCTCAATAACTTGGACCAATTCTTGTTTAAATTCTAAAAGCATGTATAAGAAACAACTTTTTCTTTTTTTTTCTAATGATTGGCATTGCTATAACAGGAAAAAAAAACTTTAAACATAGAATTTTGACTTGTTTCTACACATCCTATTAAAATTGAGATCATTTGAACAAGAATTGATCAAGTTATTAGATTACAAAATGATCATTTTTCTAAAAACACCCTGTATATTGCTAATACACCTGAAAAGAATAAAATCAACAATGATGAGGACACAAATCTGAAGATTTCATAGAATAACGGCTTTAAGAAATGGTTTGATCAATTTTTCTCCACAATAACATTAATCCTAAGCAAGAATTTGAAAGACGACACAATTTAGATTTTAATGAAAGAAAATTATGCAACCTTGTTTTCTTTTTCTATTATTGTAATTAACTGGACTGTAGGGCTATAGATATCTGACTGATTCATTTTAATGGCATGCTAACCAGTCTAGGGTTATTTTATGGAAATTGTGTTCATTGTACATTCATATTTACATTTCTAATTATTTAAAGTACTCCTATTGAATGCAAATAATTTTTTAAACAGGACTATTTGAGCTATAGATAGGACACTAGCAGGTCTATGACTCCAGGTCAGAATGAACCTGAGTGTAATTGCAATGAAGAGGTACTCCACACTCCCATATTACCATCAGATGCCGTTTAGTGTCATACCAAAGACAATCCAATGGTGGGGTATCCCTTTGCAGGGAATACAATCAGCCTATTCAAAGTCTTGCTGATAGAGATAGATATTTGAATAAGCGATTTCACAGATATAAGCCAGAAAATGTGATTTGTTCATAAGAGAAAAAATTAGACAAAATTTCAAAGTTCAACAGTTGTACATAATTCATGTTAAATGCTATATTTGAAAATGAATTTTACCAAACTCTAAACTCTGGAGTGGCAGTACCTTTTAGAGATTCATCTATGGGCCAAATAGATCTGTTTAAAAATTTATTCATATTTGATAGGGAAAAAATTCTTTTAAACTCTTAAAAAGAAACAACTTTAAAAAAAAGCAACTATGAACATAGTTCATATTTAAATTTAATATGATTCACTAAACTCGAGGCATAAAATAACCCAAGATAGGTTGACATGCCATTAAAATCAATGAATTAATCAATATGAAATGTGGTCAAAACAATGATGATACTAAAATAAATAATCTATAGAATAAAAAAATATTTTACTTGAAAAATCCTAAATGAATCCATAGATTATAATGTAATTTGTGACAATAGAGTCAATATGTTTTGGAAGAATTTAAAGCTACATTCCCAATATCTGTCAGCAGGAATAATTGTATTATTGTATAGCTGGCATGTAGTGTTGAATAGACTTCTGACAAGGCAAGCTGTTTGTCCTTCAACAACTGTGGACCCTTGATATTTCCTGTAGCTGCAAGAAAAGCAACAAACCTATTGAGGTTGGTTCTAAAGCCAGAGAAGTTCCTGTGTCCGTTTATCAGCAGTTATCTCAATGTTTGAGTCAGCTACACGTCGTCTTTGTAGAGTACATCTCCTTAGGCTCTGATAAAAATGCCAGTTTCCATGGTGATGCAGGAAATGGACAATTTTCTACCTGACTGCTTAAAGTGACTTCATAATTTGGAATTTCTCTTCTTGGAGAAACATTTTGAGGCAGGCACATTGTCATGTGCTTCTTATTACTGGGCTGTCGTTAGGATTATTTGGGCTTTATGCAACTGTGACTTACAGGTCCCTCTAATATATATATATATATATATATATATATATATATATATATATAAAACAGTTAATTTTTGTTTCTATTTTATTATAACGTCATTGCTGCTTTTCCTTTGGGACTGACAATCAGAATTTGTCTTCTGTGCTGTCAATTATAATTATGAAAATAATTCTTAAGAACTTCTTTCTAAATTCACTTTCAATATATATCATATAACATACTGAAAATGCCCTTGGGAAAGGCATGAATCCAGCTCTTCTTTAATCAGCTATAGATAAATAGTAGGGCAGACAAGGTTCTTTAGCTTTGGCAAGGCAAAGGCAAAGAGAAAGAAAACTCAGAATTCAAACTATCTGTAGTTAAAAAGTGACTTTGTGTTGCATCCTGCTCCTGATAGAGGGGCTGAGTAAATACATACTCACATCATCACATGGTGACTTTTATAACAAAGAACAAGGCCAACAAAAGAATATGAAGTACAAACAATCAAATGTATATGAGAAAAAACAGCTTTGTTAGAATTCAAGTACCAAAAATGATTATGGAATAAATTTGGTTAAGTACTAAGGTGTTTATATAAGTAAAAGTAAAGTTGGCGACCGTAGTTGAGGGCGACCAGAAGGCTCCCTTTTCAATAGCTACTGCTCTGAAGTGTAGGGGAGGGCACTACTCCTTTCCCTGGATTGGTCCACTTTACCATTGATCCATACCTTATATTGTTGAGAGTTAAGCAAGGAGGTATCAAGTACCATTTTTAAAGTCTTTGGTATGACACGACCTGGGATTGAACACAGGTCTCTCGGACCATTGGCGAACACTCTACTCACTAGGCAAATGAGCCGGTAAGGTGTTTATATACCCCACTTATATTGAAAGGATTTTTCTTTTCTTCAAGATAAGAGAACAAAACAAAACCAGACTTTAGATCAAAATGAAGGTTTGGTGAAAACTTTTAGAAAAACTTTCAATGGATATCCAATGTCTTATTCTGAATTTCCACAATTTAACTTCTTTCATTAGTGTTGTTAAAACAAAAAGAATTTCTAGAAAAACTACTATTATCTATATAGATATAATTTTTCACAGGTATTTTCTATCTGGTAAGACATGTCACATAAGATTTAGGGACAAATATAATTGCCAAGTCGGTCAAGTTGAATAAAGAAATCATCTGAACAATAGCCAATCAGTAAAATGTAACAGAACATGTCATAGAGTAGTTCAATGATACAGAGAACAATTTAAACAAGTCCTATGGTTGTTGTATTAGGTACAAAATTTTCTAGCATTTTTTGTTTAAAAAAAGAAAAAGTTTCATTTTTTACTGTGTATTCAGTCTCTAGTTTTCCAAAAAAGATGTCACTGAAAATATTTGCACACATACACACCTCAATTATTTTTTTTTAAATACCCACAATTAAGGGTTTCTGCTTTGTTTTGTCATACTGATACTAAAAGAGTTTGGTCTGCTAAATATTTCTTGAATATATAGACTGCAGCCATCTATTTTATCATGGGAATTATTAGGTGTGCACAAACATTACTAGTTTGTTTTTTTTTTTTATTTTAAGAAATTATTTTCTACAGTGCATTCAGAATCTTTAGTTTTCAAAAAAGAGGGTGCCAGGAACTTTTGCACATACAATTTCTATTTGGCATCCTGTGACCCTAATAAATGCTAAAACAAATGAATCACACAAAATAGTCATTTAAAACTATAGTTTTTTAATTTCCATTTTCTCTGGTAGCCTATTTGTGGGAAAACTGTGTAACAATATGAAAAGCCAGTTCAATCCTCTCTCAAGATAATTGAATTTTTCAAAAATATTATAAAACCTTACTTCAGTCCTTTGTAACTATAATGGCCAATCGGTTAACATTTTATAGCCCTGTCAGCGAGACTTAGAATACGCTGACAGTATTCCCTGCAGAGAGGACCTCCCCCAACAAAAAAAATGGGGTCTAGGTATGACAATAAACTGCATCTGAAGGTTAAGCTCTAGTTCTGGAGATGTGAAAAGTGTGAAGCACTTCTTCATTGATATTACTCTCAAGTCTACTCTGACTTGGTGTGGTAGTACCTGTTGGAGCCCCCATCTATAGATCTGTTTAAAAATCATTTGTATTTAATAGGATCATGTTCCAAAAAGAAAAAAAAAAACACTAAAGAAACAACTTCATAAAAGTGTAAATATCAATACACAATGAATGCAATTCCTTAAGTTTTAGACTTTAAATAACCCTAAATGGGTTGACATATCATTAAAATCAATCAATCTGCTGGTACCTTATCTTACAGAACAACATTAACTTCATAAGATTATATAAAAATATAATTGGAAATCTTTTGGCTGTTAAGCAAATTTATCTTTCAGAGTAATAATTAGAGTTTGAAGGTATTCAGTATAAATCTTTAATTAAAAACAAAGTCAAATAGACAGAGATTAGAAAAATGTATATAAGGAGAAGGGATTTTTGACATTTATCAGTCTTACCTTGTTTACACTCCAAGATTTGATTACTTACCTGATATAGATAGGTATTTCAACTATTTCAGAATATTTAAACAGGAATAGAATATTTTGTTTTTGCTAAGAAAACATGAAAGTATTCAGTAAAGTTTGATTCTTTTATCTAAAGCAAACAAGCAAAGAGAATTATGTATTAGATATATATATATCATGATGTATACAGGATATGCCAGATATTTGAGATCACATCTTTAGTAGATCAAAAAATGGAAGACAACCAAACAATGATACATAACATGTGTCAAATTTTATCATTCTTATTTCTTTTTCAGACATATTAAAAGCATTAATATGGCATTTTCCATGAGTACAGTGTACTCATGGTACAAACCACAAACCACTTTGACTAAAATTCAAAGGTGAACAGTAATAATGACAAATAGCTTTGTGCAAGCAATATAAGGATGAACACAAAGATGCACAAAGTTCATGCTATCTGTGATGGTCCTGGTGGGTGTAAATAATGAAAGCTATATCATACCGCCCAACTTCTTCCTACAAGATCTTCAGGTCAGTGTTACCATCTATCTCAAGATGGTGAACACAGAGGTCAGGATCTGGATTGAGAGCAAGAGCAGGAAAAGCCATAACAGGACTCAGCTCCTTTGCACATGTCTCTGGACAAATTTAGACCAGTCTCTTGGTAGCAATATCTCATCAACTGAAAGAAATGTCAACAGAATGTAAAGCATGGACTCCTATTGACAGGTTAATGACCATATGGAAATCTGATCTGATAAAATAAAACAGAAATTCCTCCAAGCTGTAACTGTGTCAGTACTATTGTATAGTTGCACCACTTGAATTTTAAAAAAACACCAGGAGAAAATATAGATAGGAACTACACAAAGATGCTGCATGTGGTTTTGAACCAATCATAGAAGCAAAACCCTACAAAACAGTAGTTGTACAGCCACTTATCTCTCATCACACAAACCAGGCAAGTAAAATGAGCAAGTTATGCTGTGCACTGTTGAAGAAGTAATGACGAACTTATAAGTGACATTCTTTTATGGACTCCTACACATAGAGAACCAGGAAAAACATACATTCAAATAGTCAATAGGGGTGGATGGCAAGAGAGAGCCAAAGGAATCTGTATCGTCAGTATGCCTTGAAGATGATGTCACTCCTAATACGTGACCTCCTTGGATCATCTTCAAAAAGGAGATAAACAAGTAGCCTCACAAGACTACAGATTCATGAATGTGATGACAAAAATGAAACGCCTAGATCTAGACTTAATGTCACTTTTAAGATCATATTAAAGCCATCCTCAAGGTGGTTTTATTGAATAAATCTTTTTCTACTTTTCTAAGCAGAACATATGTAAGCATTTTTTTTTTTTTGATGTACTTCTCTTTTCCTTTTGAATATCTTTGTTTTCTTATTCTTTATCAAAATTTATTCTCTATTATCAAGTGCATCCCAGATATATTATTGCAGGGTTAAGTAAGTTCAATTCTCATTTGTTAATTGGTAAACATCAGCAAGTATCAAGCCTCCTTTGTGTAATTTATCTTCATAGGAAATGGAATTGGCAACAAGAGTTCAAATGCTGGATGAGACTGCTTATGTTTTATTTCATGCAAATGCCCTTAGGAAAGACATGAATCTTCTCCCCATTCCAGTCATGTGTAAATAATAGGACAAACTGAGTTCTCAAACCCAGTCAGCTGTGGCTGTAGAACACACCAACTGCATCTCTGTGGAAGGGTAAGATCCCTCCCCTCCAATAAATGTCCTGGATATGACACTAAACAATTTGATGGTGAAGCTCCAGTCCTGAAGCTTTGGGGAATGTGGAGTACCCATTCATTGCCATTGCTCTCAGGTCCACTCTGACCCAGAATGGTAGTACCTGATAAGGTCCTATTTATGACTCAAATAGAAATGTTTGACATTTAAACTGTGTGCAAACAAATCACTTATTTTAAATTGAATTGTAAGAAATAGAACTCTTAGACCATTTAACTGTGCGTAAACAAATGACTGTCTAATTGAATTGTTAGTAATATATAACAATACTTGGAATCATTTGACTGTGTGCAAATGAATGAATATTGCTCAATAGAATAGTACTAAATAGCATACTTGTAACCACTTCACTGAGTGCAAACAAATTATTAATATTGAATAGAATCATTAGTGTTAGATAGCAATACTTGGAATCATTTAACTGTGTGCAAATGAATGAGTTATGTTGAATAGAATTATTAGTGTTGAATAGCAATACTTGAAACTCTTAAACTGTGCGCTTAAATTGAATTATTGGTATTATATAGCAATACTTGGAACCATTTGACTGTGTGCAAATGAATGATTAGTGTTGAATCAAATAATTAGTTTTGAATAGCAATAGTTGTATCCATTTCACTATGTGCAAACAAATGAGTAATAATGAATAGAATTATTAGTGTTAGACAGCAATAATTGAAACCATTTAATTGTGTAGAAATAATAGCAATACTATTTTTCAAACAAATTAGTTGTAACTCATTTAAAAAAGAAATTACATACAAACTGTTCAATTACAAATTATATTTGTATATCCATTCAAATGTATGCAAACTGATATTAAATTGTTACTGTTTCATAGCAACACTTGAAAGCATTTAACTGAGTGCAAAAAAAAAATGAGCTCAGGTTTGTTAAAAAAATCATATATATCTAATATACGTATAAACAGGGTTTGGCATTAGATAACCTACAATGGTTGACAAACCATAAAACCCAACCCAACCTACTAACCTTGGTGAGGCAACCAGTCTAAGCGAAGGAAAACTCTCAATTCAAACCAGCTTTACATTGCTTGAAAATTGATCTCGTATCACATCCTACCCGTGGCAAAGGGATTGGATAAATACAAAACATCAAAAAAATAAGATATTAATCCAGATACAAATGCTTTATACAATTACACAATTATCCCCTGAGAAAAAAAATAAGACATCAATTTTCAGAAGTTGACAACAGATTGACAAAAAACAAATTCATAATATGAATGTTTTTGTTTTTTTTAAAAAAAAAAAAAAAATACGTTCTTAGCAAATTTGTGGTATCTTACAAGTATTTTTTGTGGGAGGTGGGTGGGGGTCCTTCTCTAGGGTCATAAAAAATATCTTGCTTGAGTTTTAGATCTGAAGAGATTAACTCCCATCCACACCCCCAAAAAGTAAATGTCATCCCTTCGGAATTATGGTGCTACAGCTGTGCCTTACAATTCCTCATGATGCATCAACAATTTTAATATTATTCTGTCTTGTTTTACCAAAATGATGACAAAAATAACAGAAACTCAAAGACAAACCTATGAAAATTGACACCAAGAACCTGCTTTCAGTAGAACAGATAGTTGCTGAATTTTACTTTCACGATTACAGACACTTCTTGCAGGTAGAGCTGAATGGTAAGACACTGGTCAGAATGTCACAAGGCTTGTTCTTTCATAATGTGTAAAGCAATTGAATAGCGTCATTTCACTTAAACAATGTTGGTATCTTTTGAATTATCTTTCAAGTCTTTTTTAAAAACCAATAAACAAATAACCACATTAGGTAAAATATGTTAAAGATTTAAATGTCATTAGAGATCACATTTCCAGATAAAATTCGGGAAAGGTAGGATACCTGTCAATCTCCTATCCTTAAAGATTTCAAGACTGATATGGTTCCTGTAAAAATAATGGGATTACTTACATCCGAATAGATTGGCAAATCTGTCTATCTAGGATCAAAGTTTTACTTCTCAGCACTTCTATATTGGATCAAGTACTTCAACATTGATGGAAAAAGCGTGTAGGCCACAAAGAAAACAATGTTAAAAAATAAATCTCATTTGGTCACATTCCATGAGAGTATCTTGGTCAGTCTTAGAACTTTTCAATTGACCATCATAAACTCAAAGATTTTTTCTGAAAGAAGCTAGAAAAGGAATAAGCTAAAAGCTTATAAAAGAATAAATAAATAAAAACACTTTTTTTTGTTTAATAAAAATAAAAATTAATGATTATTTAGTATATCAGTATTAAAATAAAAATGAATACTTAAGAAAAAGCTTATTTTCATCAGGTTATTGAGATACTCCAAAGACTAAATAGTTGAAGAGATCAACAATGACAGACATCTAATAGTAAAACGGTTTTAGTTTTCCTGGGAATAAGCCTCTTTTTGACCCCAGGTTTGACCCCAATGATCAACTGGTTGAAGGAATTTTTAACTGACGTCAGAAGTGTTTATTTTGGTTTTGGCATAGAAACCAGAAAGTGTCTACTTGAAGAAGGAAATGTAAAAATGTTTTATTTCTTGGCTAACCACACAGAAAAACTTTTTAGCCAATTCAATATTTATATAAGGGGCATGTCCAATATTCAGTAATAAGATTGTCCTGTGTTTAAATTGAATAAGTCTCTCAATAAAATGTTATTTTTAATTTTATATATTTCTTTATTATGCAGATAAATGCTGTCTTAAGCAAGCCACAAGCCATATGTTTGTTTATGAAGACACAACTTATATATTCATGAATATGAACAAACATTTAGGTAGAAAAAAAAAGAGTACAGGTTAACATAGGGTCAATAGTTTTATTAGGTTAAAATCCATGCATAATGGGAAAGACTAGAAGCAATATTCAGTTTCAAATAAGAAAAACTTTCACTATTTACTACTAACAAACATTGGAAATGTAAGGTATATATATCAATCAGTAATGAAAAACTGTGCATAGATTTCAGAAAATGAAGTTGACTAATTTCTGAGAGATAATGCATTGCTAAAAACAGAATGAAATCAATCCCAAAAGAGTCAACATCCATTTTCTTGATATGGTCAAGTCATATTACTCAGATTGCTTTCAAAATATCTTTTGGTTTTATACATATGTATATAAAAATTACAAAAAATCCCATGAGATTTACAAAAATGATCCCAACACACTATATCTGGGTCTTCTCAAGTACAAGAGTCAGCCATTGGCAACCACTTATCTAACCATTATATATGTAGAACTAATTATTCGGATGACCATTTTTCTACCTTGTATAAGGCTTGGTGCAAGAAATATCTAACTTTCTTAGAAGATAAAGCTATTATGCTATATTACCCTACCTTATGCAGACAGAAGACAATTTGACATTCTTTGTCTGTTTGGAGAACTTGGTGGGAATTGAGCTTTTTGTTGCTTTTTTTTTAATATCCCCCCAGTGTTATTGAAAAATTTTACCTTTTTAAAATGCTTCCAGTATAATTTACTGAAAATGTGCCAAGTGAAAGGGTCCCTCTAATTAGTTTTTATCATTTTAAAAGGTAATAAATAAAAATGATTCCCCTATTTTTTGTAATTATTAAATTTTCATGTACTAAAACTGATATATATATATATATATATATATATATATATATATATATATATATATATATATATATATATATATATATATATACACACACACACACACACACACACATATTTGATTGCTTGATTTTAACAGCATGTCAACCCATCTAAGATTAGTTTATGCCAAGAGATTAGGGAATAGTATACATTGTTTGTTTCTATGTACATTTTTGTGTAGTTCTTAAAGTTTTTTGCACAGTTATATAGCATCAATTATTCCTATTTTATACAAATAATTCCCAAACAAATGTATTCAGCCCATAGGTGGGATCCTAAAAAGGTACTACCACTCCAAGTCAAAGTGAACCTGGTTTTAATGGTAAAGAAGGGGTACTCTATATTCCCCAAAACTCCAGAACTGAAACCTCACCACCAGATGCATTTTACTGTCACACCCAGGACACTCATTTTTTGGAATGCTCTTACTCCTCAACAGGAGATACAGCATATTCTAAGTCCTGTCAACATGGGATAAATATATATAAACATAAAAATCAGAACAGGAGTACGACATAAATTGATATCGGATCAAAAATAAACAAAGTTGATATATTTGGTATGTAAATGTTTACCATAATACCATAGACTACTTTATATTTGTACCAAACCAAACTCTATATTTAATGTAAATGAGAGTGAGGGATCTTATATGGCTTCAAATACGATAAAAACAACAATGATGAAGATGCTGAATTGAATGTTCTAAAGAATGTCAGCTTAGAATTAAAATCATTTAAGTATGGCTTTAATATCAAACAATACATGTTCTTTGGTACAGTTAAAATTTTTCAATCTTTAAATCTACTTAATGAAAATTACCTCCTTTTAACAATGAAAAAAGTTAAAAGGTAGAAATTTAATTATTTTGCAATCAATGAAACAGACATAATCAGTCATTACTGTGATTACCAAACAAAAATTAATTAACGTAAGTGAATTTCCCAAATCCACAGATTACAAAAAAAAAGTATAATCCTAATCTTTAAGTTGAACAAAAGACCCAAGAACAGTCTGGAAGGTTGAATTCCATCATTCAATAGGTCACAAAACCCAGTGTGTGTGTGTGTATGTGTGTGAAGTGCCACTTGCCATAAACGGACAATTTCTAACATCTTCTGATACAATGTTTCATTGAACATGCAGATAAAATGATGGAAATTAAAACTTTCTATATTTCTTTCTGAGGTTTTGAGGCAAGTTTTTGTTACTTCTCTACAATGATTAAATTTGGACTCACGTTCTAATTGTTTCTTTTTATTCCAATGTTTCAGCCACTATAAGCCTCAGGCCTTTTCCACGTGTCTGTTGTATTTAGAGAATTTTGAGTAGAGCCTTTTACTTTGCCCATAGGTGACAAAGTGGGTATAGTGCATCACTCTTCTAAATTACTTCACCAAGGTTAGACTGACACAAGAGGAAAATATGATTGTACAAGGGGGCAAAACATACAAAGCCAAAATTGGCCAAGCCCTAAACAAAGGGATTAATGACTAATAAAAGGCTTTAATCTGTGAAATGATTAGGAAATTAGGATTAAATATCAACCAGAGAGACTAAAGTTGAAATAACAGATAAAGAACAATATTGGAAAATAGGTTAATTAAAAAAATGGTACAGAGACTGTGCTCGAAAGAGGGTAGAGATATGAATATGGTAGCGTCTAATTAGAAAAACCTGGGGTTGAAGGCTCTAAAATCCAACTACTTGCCGAGTGTTTTATGCCTAGTTTGAAAAAGTATTTGTCTCATTTCCTAGAAATTCTGAGTTCAATCTCTGCATTAAATACGTGGTGCTTTCAATAAGTTTCCAGACTTTTTTTGTGCAAGCATTTAAAATTGTTGTAGACTCTTGAAAATTCACTATGTTATTGCTATATATGTTATGAGATGACTGACCAATTTTTATGATTTCAGCTTCATATGAACAGCTACAGCAGCAACTGGAATACACCCTACTAAAGCCTGATTATCACAGCTGGTGAATTTCAAAAATGCAATCTGGACGTGAGGACACTTTAGAAGAACGATATGCTATAAAATTCTGTTTTAAACTTGAAAAAAAAATGCCACAGAAATGTATGGAATGCTTCAGACTGCTTTCGGAGCATCTTGCATGAATCAAGCATCAGTTTTTGAGTGGCATAAGAGATTCAAGGAAGGCAGGGTGTCTGTGAGGGATGATGAGAGGTGTGAGAGGAATAAGGAAGTCAATACACCAGAGTTGATTGGCCAAAGGGCTAGGGTTAGGGTTACTATGTTGAGGTTTTAAGGGAGTTCAGGAAGAGGCCAACGTTTCCACCAGGACAATGCACCAGTCCACAACTCCATCCTTGTCACAGACGGGCATCAAGACAGTTCCTCACCATCCCTATAGTCCAGACCTTGCTCCCTGAGACTTCTGGCTATTCCCTAAGCTCAGAGGCTGTCGTTATGAGACAATTAAGGAGATGAAAGAGGCTGTGACGAAGGTCATTGACACGCTCACACAAGAGGACTTCCATGGGGCCTTCCAGAAGTTGTTAGAATGGTACAACAAGTGCATTGCAGCCGGAGGAGATTACTTCAAAGGGGACTAGAGTTTCATGTGTGTACTATCTATAAAAGTGCCCATACGAAAAAAGTCTGGAAACTTATTTAATGATCCTCGTAGGTTAAAAGGAAATCAGATTAACATAAAAAAAAAAGATAAATACAAGGATGATAGAGATGGCAATTACTAAGTCAACATGATAAATACAAGGGTTGTCTGAAAAGTTCATAGGCTAACCAAGATAATTTCACAGAATGTGACCAAAGGAGGTTTATTTTTTAAAATAGTTTGCTTTGCAGGTCATGCACTTCTTTCATGTGTAATCATATGAACTTTTTAGCCCACCCATATATGACAGAATAAAAAAAAAGGGTTGTAACATCACTGGTTTTGAAACTTTAGAAACTCAAGGGTCCTTTTCTTGAAAGAAAATATTCGGGCAGACTTATTTTTAGAATTTAGTTTTTTTACTATAATTAATGAAGTACAATAAGAAGAACCTTTCCACCTATAAAAGTTATCTTTATTTTGAATGGACTGATTAATTGATTTTAATAGCATGTCAACCTGTCTGGGGTTATTTTATGACAGATTAGGAAATAGTATTCATAATACATTCATATTCATATTTTTTGTGTAGTTGTTTCTTATGAGTATTTTGGAAACTTATATATATCAAGTATAATAGCACTAATACCAAATACTAATACTAAATGAGTAAATAGTAGGGCAGATTGGGTTCTTTAGTCTAGGAGAAGGAAAAGTGAATTCAAACCTGCTAAACTTCACTTAAAATATTGACCTTGTGTCACATACTGCCCATGCAGAGGGGTTGATATATATAAAGTACTCTTATCTAATACAAATAATTTTCAAACAGATCTATTTATCCATAGATCAGAGCCAAACAAGTACTACCACCCTGAGTCAGCATGAACTAGGGAGTAATGGCAATGAAGGAGTACTCCACACTTTTTAGAGTATCAGAACTCGAGTCTCACCACCAGATGTACTTTAGTGTCATACACTTTAATTTTCAACCAGAGTGGTTTGTGGATTTTGGGTAGGCCATATAATGTTGGAATTGTAGGGTGGTGTTCGATGAGGGATGTTCAGATTTTTTGGTTCTTTTTGAGTTTTTTGAAAAGTTTGTTGAAAGAGGTAATGTTTTTGTTAATGGTGGTTAAGTTAGATATCTCATAGGTGTTCATGTTTTCAAAAAGTGAATTAATTTTGTTGATGTACCTCTGTTTGTGCATGATTACAACACCACCACTTTTGTCGGTGGGACTCTATCCCATGCAAAGATTGCAACAAATATTACATTGGCGAAACCCAACACAATCTAAAGAAAAAGATTTATGAACACAAAAGATCAATTTAAAAAAATGACGATCAAAACGCCCTTTTCTCCCACAAGTTAGAGCTCAAATACACATTCAATTTTTCCCAAGCCACCCTAATCAAACCCATACACTGCAAAAAATCCCGAAGACTACTAGAATCTACGGTCATCTTCAAAACAAACCATATAAACAATGTCCAGGTTTTTACCAAATCTCACCATACCTGGGGAACATTATACTGAATGAAAACAAAATCAAAATAGAAAACGGATAGGAGAGAAAAAAAACATTTTTTTCACTCTGTGCCACCATACTTTTGAGAATCCTTTCCTTTTTACTTTTCCTAATCATTTGCTTCTTCACCCTTCCTCACTCCAATTACAACACAGACACCCACAATATTAACAATTTTATGTGACATTACATTTTAGTCAGTATTTTTTCCATGAAACAAGTCATGACAAAACCCCTTTTTACACAAACCCTTCCCTACTTCTTTCTTATCAACTCCCTAAAATCTATCTCTACTTTTAAAACAAAAAATCTTTAATGAAACCTGATACATTTGACTTTAAATCCCTCTCAACTTTTCCTGGTTCAACTATACCCCCTCCACTCTCCTCACATGCTTTTAAATAGAAAAACTCAGAAAACAGTCTCTGTCTTGAAGAAGTTCGTGAAGATGAAATAAAGCCTGAACAAAATATAACACATCTAAATTTCAGTTAAGTGTTTGATTTATCCAACTTTCCATATATATATATATATATATATATATATATATATATATATATATATATGAGTTAGATATATGTTGGTATATTTGATGATTCATTTTATTTTATTGTGCCAACAGGTTTCGATTTCAAAGTTTTTATCCGAATACAAAAATATTTTATCAAAATTATTTTAAGTGTGAGAAATAATTATAACAGATAAATTTTTGATTTAGTTGGAAATTATCATCAGGGCCAATAGATGTTGTTATATGAAAATGAAATAATACAAGGTGATATGTTCTAAATTGATTATGTCATTCTGTTGGATTTAATTCACTTTTTCTTACATATCTAAGTTGGTATAGCATGGACACAGAGTCAATGACACTTGATGACTGTCAGTTTCTCACCTATGCAATCATGAGACTAAGTGGTTCTCATGTGGTGAGTATCCCTTTTGAAATGGCATATTCAGTGATACCCACCTCTCTATGTCTATGCTATCCTAACTTGGATATATATGGTCTATGACCGATACTGAGCAGTTTTTACTTATAAATATAGCAAAATATATTATTTATATGAAGTAGCATCCTATAAAACTGTGGTTGTTCAGCTACTTACTTCCTTTTAAACAAACCATCCATGTAAGATGAACAATACATGCTGGGTACTGCTGAAGAAGTAAAGTTCAACTCATAAGTAATGTTTTCTTATGGACTCCTACACATGGACACACTAGTTTTGGCCAACCAGCAAAAACTTATATTCATCTGCTCTGTGCAGAAACTGGATTCCATCTAGAAGACTTACTAAGAGCAATAGCTGAGAGAGAGATAGTCAAGTGAATCTGTGATACCAGTATACTTTGATTATATGTATGCATGTATGTATGTGTGTGTGTATGTGTGTGTGCGTGTGTAAATATATTTATTACAACAGTGCTTATTGCCCAGTCACTGACTGCTTCTCTGCAAAGGGGTAAGACCCCACCCCCAATGAGTGTTCTAGGATATGACACTAAACAATCTGATAGTGAGATTCTGGGAATACAGAGTACCCCTTCATTGCCATCGCTCCCAGGTCCACTCTAACCTGGAGTGGTAGCACCTGATAGGGTCCTATCTATGGGTCAAATAGAACTGAACTGTGTACTTATGCTAAACTGAATTGCTTGAAATAGAACTGTTCTGACATTTAAACTACATACCTATGCTAAACTGAATTGTTTGAAATAAAACTGTTTTGACATTTAACTGTGTGTAAACAAAAACTATACTTATACAGGGTGGAATAATAAAATTGTCGCCCTAGAAAAGACAACATGATTCCATTTCCGTTTAATGAAAACTGGTTTTCTTTTTTTGTTGACCATCTACTAGTTGGCCAGTTGTGTACAAATCCCAAGAGTGATAGGAGCCTTCTATCATGTCTGAAAGTGACACAATGTTCAACGAGCGAGATTGGAGATGCGCTGCTGTACAACTAACACTCTCTACCGATCCAAGTTATGACAACAGGACCATTGCCAGCACTCTCAAAATGCAAATCACTGGATTGCCATGAATAACAGGGCGTGCCTAGGGTGATGAAAACAAAGTTTCCGGCTATGGTTATGGTCTTTGGTGTGGTTTCAAGTGAGGGCCACATCATGCCACCTCACATCTTCGAAGTCGGCTTGAAAGTCAACACTAAAGTGTACCTGGATGTCCTGAAGAGTGTGGTGATCCCCTCGTGCAATCAGGTGGCCGGCTGCAGACCCTGGGTGTGGCAGCAGGACTCGGCGCCGGCCCACTAGACTAAAGAGACCCAGGCTTGGCTTCAGAAGGAAGTGCTATGACTTTGTACCCTTTTCTCACTAGCCTCCCTCCTCCCCCGACCTGAACCTGCTGGACTACTTCGTTTGGTCATACGTCGAGAACATCACCAACATGACCTCCCACAACACCAAAGCCAGCCTGATCGCCGCCATCCGCCGAGTATTCACCAAGCTCCTGCTGACGCTTGTGGAAGGCATGCTCCCAGTTTCGGATCCAGATCGAGGCGGTGATTGAGGCTGAAGGCGGCTACATTGAACAGATGTCAGTTCTACTACATAATCAAGTTACCTGAATTTATTTTTTCAATAAAAGTTTTTAAATAAAGCTGTAGTGTTGTTTTCTTTAGGATGATCCTTTTATCGTTTCACCCAGTACTAAACTGAATTGTTTGAATTAGAAATGTTTGACTAAACTGAATAGCTTGAAATAGAAAAATTTTTGGCAATTAAACTGTACTTATGCTAAACTGAATTATTTGAAATAGAACTGTTATATATATATATATATATATATATATATATATATATATAAATGGATTTGGCATTAAATAACCTACAAAAGTTAAAATACCATAAAACCCAAACAAACAATAGTGTATGGCTATCACGACCTCACTTGGTAGGTTTGTGGCAGACCAAATGCAGTATAATTTGGAGAGTGCACAATATCTGTGATAGAGCAAATAATGATGAAAAAATATATATTAGTTTTTATTTACATAATTAATTACATGGATGTTTATCTGTGACCTCAGGTTTCATGCCGTCTTTATACAACAATCATCTCTGCCTGATGATTGTGGTATAAAGACAACAAAAAAACAATTGGTTGCAGATAAGCATCCATGCTATTAAATATATATAAAAACTAATATATATATATATATATATATATATATATATATATATATATATATATATATATATATTTTATTATTATTATTATTATTGTTATTATTATTGTTAGTAGTAGTAGTAGTAGTAGTAGTAGTACACTTTGGGGGGAGGGCTTGTTTTGCTTGTTTTTGTCATTTATTCATCTTGAAAGTATCAGAAAGTAAAAACAAATTGGCTGATGGCTCAGGCCATACAATAAAGTGTTCAAGAAAATGACCGGGTCAAAGTTCAAATAAATGCACTCCAATCAAAAAGTGAGTAGTGTGAGCGTGATTCTAAGACAGTTCCGGATCTTTTTAAGTGACTTAAACAAGTTTCAAAAAAAAAATTTATGTTGATGATTTTTTTTCAAGTGTTAAGAGGAATGAAGTTTTAGAGTATGAACTAAATAAAAAGAAAAAAAAGTGTTTTCCTTGCACTTGACTGACTTCACAATAAGTTCTCATAAAAATAGAATCTCAAGCTATCAATTCATTCTCAAACTGCTCAGAGATTTAAAAAATACAAATTAAGGGAAATATAGCTTTAAGGACTTATTCAACTTAAAATAACCCCTTTTGTTGGATTCTAAAAGAGATAAATTTAATTTCTGTAATCATCATAATAAAAATTATATGATAAGTCGTAAAAGTAATAACTGCAACAAAATAGTAGTAAAAAAGTAAGTTGGCGACCTTAGTCGAGGGTAACTCAAAGGCTCCCTTTTTGATAGCTACCATGCCAAGGTGTGGGGGAGAGTGCTACTCCTTTCCCTAGATTGTTCCACTATACCCTTGATACATACCTTATAAAGCTGAGCATTAAGCAAGGAGGCATCAAGTACCCTTTTTTGAGTCTTTGGTATAACTCGACCTGAGATTGAACCCAGGTCTCCCGGGCCATTGGCGAACACTCTAACCATTAGACCAATGGCCTGGTAAAATAGTAGAAGTTTGTTTGAAAATTGTAATAGACAAGTTTCCTCCTCCCAAATTATGGCCCAATCGGCTGGGGCTGCAGAATACACTGACTGCATCTGTGCAGAGGGGTAAGACTCCCCCAACGAGTATCCTGGATATGACACTAAACAAATTGATGATGAAGCTCCAGTAATGCTGGAGTTTTGGAGAAGGCAGAATATCCATTCATTGCCAAAACTCCCAGGTCCACTCTGGCCTAAAGGGTCCTATCTATGGGTCAAATAGAACTAAACTGTGTACTTATGCTATAGTGAATTGTTTGTTGTGTGTGAGAGAGAGGAGAACAAGTACGATCTGACTTTGTCAATAAGAGGAAAAATGAAAGCAAACTCTGTTTTAGAAGTGGTTCTTTGATAACAGGAGGACTTGTCCCAGGAGAAGTAACAAACCTTTTGGCATTATTCACTACATAATTAAGTAAAATAGAAAATTCTTATTTTACTTTAAATATTTTTTGTTTTGTTTTTGAAGCAAAGAATCATTTTTACCATACTCTGATGCATTAAGTAACTTACTGCAAATAACAAGGGACTAATTATTTTGTCATATCATTAACCATTTAACCTTAATTAGAGAGAGAGAGAGAGAGAGGGAGGGCTGGCAAATGAATTTATGGCGGCCCCTCGCATAATGCAAAGCTTTTCGAACGAATTGAGCACTCTGGTATCCGGTAAGGTATAAAATGTAAACAAACGAACGCTACTACTTAATACCTAATAATTTCCTTGTTGACGTGGTATGTTTGTTGGCCGAGCAGTCTGATACTAAGTCTAATGTAAAGTTGGGCAGGTTTCGATCCCAGCTTCAAGCGTACGTGTCTAGCCACACTGAAGAGTTGTGATACAACGAAACAGTCTGTCTGTGGATGACAATATATATATATATATATCTCCCTATCTTTAATTAAGATTAAATGGTTAATGATATGACAAAATAGTTAGTCCCTTGTTATTTGCAGTAAGTTACTTAATGCATCTGAATATGGCAAAAATGATTCTTAGGGATATATATATATATCCCTAAGAAAATATCAGTTGATAATTTCAGAAAATAATCCCACTTGTTTGCTGCAATCTGATAAGACATCCTTGTTCCATTTCTAAAAAAATTACTTTGTGTTAAAAAAAATAAAAATAAAAAAATACATTATATTTAAATTGTAGTGTTTATTGAAGGCGTAATGAACTCATTAATATAATTGGTTTTTGTTTTGTTTTTTTAACCACAAAATACTGAACAAAAATGAGATTTATTTCATTATTCAATTCTTTTTATGCTTTTTTTTAACTTTTTATTTAGTTTTTATTCGCTCAACCAAAATATATCCATTAAAATAAAAAAATTAATGACAAATCTATTTTGATTGAGAAAGAGTTTTAAATACAAATTAATAAATGTTGTAATAATTACCGAATATTGTATCATGTAACTGACCAAACATTCTTTTAGATTACAAAAATTTATATATGCACAAAATATATTCACACAATTCACGGAAAATAAAGGGTTTCTTAAACATAAATATCAAATACTTTTCTAATTTCATTTTATCTTTGTTTTATAAGTTTTTAGGTATGATTTAGACTTCTGCAATATCAGTAACCCTGATTATGAAATAATGATCCAAATGAGTTGTGATAAAAATAAATACAAATTAAATTACAAGATGAAAGAAAATGTTAGTCAAAAATTAATAATAACAAGACATCTTGAAGACTAGATAAAAGGAGCAAAGAAAGACTGATCACAGCAACCAGAAACAAAACAAGGATCAACAGAAGAACAATAACTAGAAAACAAAAAGTAGAAGAAAAACAATTGTATGGACATTTGATGCAACAAACAAGTGAAATCTCACATAAGAAAATTTGGATATGGCTATGAAAGGGAAACCGTAAGAGAGAAACTGAATCTTTCCCAATATCAGCACAAAACAACGCCATAAGGACAAACTATGTTAAAGCAAAAATACAACGAAATAGCAAATGTAGCTTAAGTGGTGATAGAGACAAACTGATCAATCATATAATAAGTGAATGCAATAAATTAGCATAAAAAAAGTATAAGACTAGACATGACTGGGCGGGGAAGGTAATCCACTGGGAGTAGTGCAATAAATTTTTATTTAGCCATACGAACAAGTGGTATATGCACAACCCAGAATCCATCCAGGAGAATGAGATGCAAAAACTTCTCTGGGATTTTGACATACAAACAGATCAACCAGGAGACCAGACCGAGTGATAGTAAAAAAAAAAAATGCTGGTGTGAAAAACTCTCAAGGGAGTAAATAATAATAATAATAATAATGATGATGATGACGGTAATGACTGACAGTACTTCATCTAAAAAATAAAATATGCTATTAACACAACTAGAGTAAAAAAACAATAACAACAAATATGGTGTAGACAGATCAGAGACAAAGTAGAGGATGAATCATAGGTGTGATTTTTGCTTCTGTGAACTGTTACCGAGTTGGGAAAATTATCTTCATCTTTCTAATTTTGCTTGGGGTTTTTTTGTTTGTTTTTTTTTAAATTGCAACTCATTCAGGTTGTTATTTCTATAATCTACAATGGTATTCCTAAGTGAGTTTCAATAAAAAGTAATTAGGAAGATAAAGGTTATTCCTCATCATAAACCCATTTTCTTCTAAAATGATTCAAATTTTAAAATATATTGAAAAAGTTCTGGTTCTCCTCAGCCATCTACACTACTTTTAAGCTTTTCCCAGATCAGTAACAGGATTTTTAAAAGAGCAAATTACACATTAGAAGAGAAGAGTGAAAAGTAAGGATTCTCAAGATTTTCCTAACCTATAGTTGGTAGTATATAAGATCTCATCCCTACCCAATTAAATTTAATTAACCCTGTCAGTGAAACTTAGAATATACAAAAAATGTAAATATGAACATATAATGAATACCTAGGTGTAATATAATCTTAGACAGGTTAACATGCCATTAAAATCAATCAATCAAATCAATTGAATTTGATATTACAGTGTTATGAAATAAGGCTTGTTATAAGTACTAGTAGTCTACAGTGTCTGGGAAAATATTAGCCTAGATACCTGAAACTTCAACAGGAGAGATTAGTTTTCATTTGGATATTTTTTAGGGAAAAATGTAGGCTTTATAGGTTATCAAAAATAGTAATTAATATTGTTCCAAAGGGATTAGGACATTCAAAGATTCTAATTGAATCAATAAAAAACTATTTTAAATTGGAGATGCTTTTGACAAGCAGATCATCTGCATGAAAAATGGAATTGGCAAACCAACATACTATCATCATAGGAAATAGAACAAAGAATCTATGTTCAAATTCATACGATAATACTCTTGGAAAAAAGCATAATTACCCACCACCCTTCTCAGTGATAGGTAAATAAGCATACTATCAACATAGGAAATGGAACTAGCAATCCATGTTCAAATCCTGGATTAGACTGCTGATATTTCACTTCATGCTAATGTATTTGGGAAAGGCATGAATACACATGTTCCCCTCCCTAGCAATGGGTGAATAAAAGGGCAAACTGTGTTCTTTAGACCTGATAAGGCTACTAGTCTAGGAGAAGGAAAACTGAATTTAAAACCAGCTTGACTGTACTAAAAAATTGACCTTGTGTCACATCCTGCTGGGGACAGAGGGATTGGGTAAATACATAAAGGTCAATAGCATGAAATGAAAAAAAAAAAAAAATAGAAAAAGAAAACATTAGCCTTAAACTTCATATATTTGGATTATTTTAGACATTTTAAAAAATTTTTATGTCTTTTTACAATTATTTTTAGTTCTATTTCTAAAAACAAAAATATGAAGAAATCAAATTCCAAGCTAACAACCTGAAGTAAGCTTAAATTCAATAAGTCCAGTTCCAGAGGACTGTCCCAGAAGGCTATTCTTCTAGGCAGCACCTGCCACCATTATCTAATATAAGAATTGGGTTTATTGCTTGAGGTGCCATCATCATTAGGTGGAATGTCAAGCAGATAGACAATTTTTGCCTCTGCCAGATTCCTGAGAGGTTTGTTTCCTGTGAGTGAGGAGTCATGGTCCACTCATTAAAACTAACCTTGCGTCCAATCCCACTACCATGTGAAGAAAGCAAATCTCAACTTGAGATAAAGTAACCTCCAAAAAAAAAAAAACAAACAAAAAAAAAAGGGAAGTGGGGTATGAGTTCAAACTATATTTGGAATTGATCATTTTATAATTACTTTTTTTTTTCTTCTTCTTCTTACACTTCCTTTTTGATTTGCTTCCTGGCATGAGTCAGCAATTTTTTTTCTGCCTTTACTTTTCCACATGTCAACAATAACTAAGAAGGGAAAATCTAATTGGCCACAACAAGCAATTTACAAGAGAAATTATTCAACAAAATTATCAGCTGCTGTTATCAAGTGCTTAAAACTCAATGATTAATACATTAATTATCATGTTTAGAGACACTTGTGCATTCCTTCTTGACTTGATTGACTGGTAAATAAGCATTAGCTGTTCAAAAATCAACTCTAACATTTCTATATTGAAAATACAAACTTAGAAAAATATATAAATAAAAAATCAAAAAAAAATCAATGAAAATACAAACTTAGAAAAATATATAAATAAATAAAAATGAAAATTTTGTCAATGCACACCTCGAGGTAGCAGCGAAATGCATTCCAACAAAACTCAAAACTAAATATAGAGTCCCTTGGGAAACATTAGCAGTGAGAGAAAAACAGCCTCCAAAAACTATCGAAAAAACCCAACAAACACAAATGCCTTAAAACTAAAAACGGCACAATATCAATTAGCAGGCGTATATATAAAGGAACAGACAGAATACATTCAAAATCAGATAGATAAGATTAGTGGAAGATAGACAATCTAGGATAGCCTGGCAAACAATAAACGAAGTGAGTAGAAGAAAGAACACAGCCAAAGCAAAACTGAAAGCAGCAAACCAACAAGAAAGAATAAAACAGTGGAAACAGCACTTCGAAAACTTACTAGGAAACCCACCGAAAATAACACATGAACCAATCACCAGAATAATTAGCAAACAATTAGACATTAAACTAGGACCGTTCACACAAGAAGAACTCGACTCAGTTCTCAGAAAAATTAAAAATAGGAAAGCTGCAGGGCTGGACGAAATTCCCCCAGAAGTATGGAAGACCAGACAATTCGATGACATACTGCTCCGACACTGCAACGCAGTATACAATCAAAATCCGATAGATAGATGGATGAAGGGATGCATACTCCCCTTCCCTAAAAAGGGGGACCTCGGATTAGCCAAAAACTACCAAGCCATAACACTTACATCCTTAGCAGCCAAAATCTACAATGCCCTACTACGAAACCGCATAGAACCCGAAATCGACAACATACTTAGAAAAAACCAAAATGGCTTCCGAAGAAATAGATCCACGACCTCACAAATATTAACCATCCATAGAATCCTTGAAGGTGTACGGGCAAAAAACCTACAAGCGATATTAATTTTTGTTGACTTTACCAAGGCTTTCGATTCCATTCACAGAGGAAAGATGGAACAAATCCTACTAGCGTACGGCATACCTAAAGAAACCGTAGCAGCAATAACGATTCTCTATAGAAACACTAAAGTAAAAGTACAATCACCAGATGGAGACACAGAATACTTCAACATTGTAGCAGGAGTACTACAAGGGGACACGCTGGCTCCGTACCCCTTTATCATTTGTCTAGACTACGTACTTAGAACATCGATTGACAAAATCAAAGAGAATGGCTTCGAACTGACGAAGAAAAGAAGCAGAAGGTACCCCGCAACAACAATTACCGACGCCGACTACACCGATGACATAGCGATACTGGCAAATACACCTGACCAAGCCGAAACACTACTGCATAGTTTGGAACGAGCAGCAGCAAACATAGGCCTCTATGTTAATGCACACAAAACGGAATATATGTGCTATAACCAAACGGGGGACATCTCCACTCTAGAAGGAACCCCTCTTAAACTAGTAGACAAATTCACTTACCTAGGAAGCAGCGTCGAATCAACCAAAAAGGACATCGAAACGAGGTTAGCGAAAGCATGGACAGCTATCAATAGGTTATCGATTATTTGGAAATCAGACCTAACCGATAAAATGAAACGCAGTTTCTTCCAGGCAGCGGTCACATCGATACTGCTATATGGCTGCACTACATGGACGCTAACAAAACGGCTGGAGAAGAAGCTAGATGGCAATTACACAAGAATGCTACGTGCAATCTTAAACAATTCCTGGCGGCAACACCCCACAAGACACCAACTGTACGGCCACCTACCCCCTATCACGAAAACTATTCAAGTTAGACGAGCCAGACATGCAGGACACTGCTGGAGAAGCAGGGACGAATTCATAAGTGATGTACTCTTATGGACCCCCACACATGGCCGTGCAAAAGCAGGACAACCAGCACGAACATACATTCAGCAGCTATGTGAGGATATGGGATGTTGTCCTGAAGACCTACCTAGGGCGATGAACGATAGGGAAGAGTGGCGAGAGAGGGTCAGGGATATCCGTGCTACCAGCGCGATATGATGATGATGAGATATATATATATATATATATATATATATATATATATATATATATATATATGTATGTATGTATGTATGTGTGTGTGTGTGTGTGTGTGTGTGTGAATTGAACTAATTTTGTAATTATTACAAATAGGAAGCCTGAAGCTCTAAAGTGAAGTATTAAGAAAATATGGTGAACTGCTGAAATTATTTTATTGTGATACCGTGGAGAAAAAATATGACAAAAACATTTTTAGGTAATTTTTTTCTAATTTTGATATTCTTCTTCTTTTGTTTTTAGTTCATAGAAAAAAGCAATTCATTATCTTTATTTTTTCAATAATCCAACAGATTTTCTTAAACAAATTTTGCACCTTATTTATTTGATTAAATTTCATTTGTATGGATGGAATTATTTTTCATTTTGTTTTGTTATTATTCTGATCATCCAAAATGTAAAAACTACTAACAACAACAACATAATCAGCACATACATCACAATATTCTTCTTGAGACTATTTTTTCAAAAGAGTACTGAGACAACTACCAATGAAGGTTTTATAAGAGGAGATGTGTTAAAAAGATAAAATTACCCACCCAATAAGGATTTCCAATAGGAAAGAATTGCTCAGACCTTTTGTGATAGGCTTTTATAGGGACAATTTATAAAAATCAGACTAATTTCTTCTACGTTCTCAGTCTTGAAATCAAGATTGAACTCTTTTGCATGAACTTCAATAAATAAATAAAGAATTAAGTATTACATTCTGTTCCACAAAATCCAGGAAAGAAAACGGAGACCTGTTTGTCACAATATGCAGGTCTTCCTAATCTCAAACCATCTTAACTCTTTGAAACCTATAAATCCAATATTTCAAGTTGAGATCTATTTCATTATGCACTATGAGACCAATATTTCATGCTCAGAGAAAATAAATCAGAAATTCTAATCAAAAAAATATATAGCAACCATTCACATCCTTTTAATGAAATGATCAGGCAGCTTAAAACAAAGCTGCCTACACTCTGCAGAAAACAAGTTTTTATGTATTTTATGTTCAACATTTTTGTGAAAAGGTTAAAGTGTGCTCAGGTAGGCAAGTGTATAAGTTAATGATAAATTTAGAAAACTAGTTTAAGCATTTATTTAATGTCCTCACCCACCAAAAGCAGACATAAAAAATGATGTTCTGTAGTGACAAATTGTTCATATTTAGCAAATTATTTGCACTAGTATACTCACCATTGTTATTTTGGTCACTATATCTTAACCTATAAGTTCATTAAAAGTAGTTAATTTTAGAAATTTTAGAATGCATTGCTTTCTATCTTTATTAATACTAGAGTGAATCAAAAGTTTTGCAATATTTGCATATATGCTAGTTTCTGGAAATAAACTCCAGGAACTTGAAGGAATTGAACTGATGCCACACCCAGCATATAGTCAGGACCTAGCTTCCACATATTAGTTCTAAACCATGGCTCACTTCTTGTGCTTTAACAACCTAAAGGAGGAGGAAGTATTAGTGAAGGAGCTTTTCACCTTAAAGGACAAGAACTGGTACCAGTGTGGAATCAAAGAATAGGCAGAAAGGTGTCTACAGACAGTGCAACACCACAACCTCTATATTGAATACAAGGCTGCTTTTATTCTAACTTAAAGAATAAAGCAAATAATTTACCAAAATATAGCAAAACTTTTGATTCACCCAAGTAAGTGAAAAGAGATAAGTTGTCTATCTTCATTAGACAGTCAAATGGTTTGTTGTAGAACTACCAAATTTGGTAGACATAATTATTGGACCCAGGAGAAGATTTTAACATAAAATTTTAGGTTCCTCATAGGAAAAGGAGGGTAGCATTAAGAAGATTTCTCTAACAATAAAACACAATCAGTAAGAAACTATGTTGCTTCAAGACAAAACTAATCATTTAAAAAATTCAATTTCCAAACTTTTAAAGAAAAAAATTATCAAATTTTTATGCCTCACTAAAATAATTAATCATATTTAATTAAAAATTACTAATTAGGTTTATAAGTAGTTTTTTCAAGCTGGAAATGGAAAATAATTTCATAAGATTAATGTTAGAACTAAAAATCCAGATAAAAACAAAAATCATAGAATCAATAATTCTCTTAAGTGTCACTAAACATAAATTTTAAACTATTTCTCTATAAAACCCAGTGAAATTTTTCACAGAATATTAACTTCATAATATAAAAATATAACTAGTGAATTTTTATTCCAATATATAGATTCATCTTTTATCATAATAATAATTGTAACCATTCAGTCTAAATGTTTATGTGACAACATTTAAAAATAACTAGCTGGAATCTCATTGTAAATAGGTTCTCCAGTGTGTGTGTATATATATATATATATATACACACACACACACACACACACACACACACACACAAGGACGAGCTGAAAAGTTCATATGATAATGTCATATCTACTGTCGATGACTTATTTGACAAATTAGATCTAAGTACTGCAACACAAATGGAAGAAGTGTGTGGACTGCAAGAGGGACTATGATGAAAAATAAATTTCATTTGATTACATTTCATTCATTGGTCAACCTATAAACTGTTCAACCACCCCTCATATATATATGTGCGTGAGTGTGTGTGCATATGCTGTTTCTAGGTCCAAAAAGAATACATATACTATACCTACATAAAATTGCATTGCCAAAACGACTGCTTTTTCCTGCCTCAAATAAATTTCAGAGTAGCTTGCTATCTAATTACCCTTTTTGTATCAATTAAATGTAAATTGTTTTAATAGACGGTAAAAATTGTCAAATAAGCAGCTGCAATTCATGCCCCAATCATTCACACAACATAGACAATTACTTCAACTAGTATACATTAGAGAAAATAGCTTAAATCATATTAACATCTTCGTTTTTCTATATTTCTTTAATACACTTTGTTACATTAGAAAATCTTTAACCAGTGAAGAGAAAGAGATTAAAAAAAAACTTTTTACTGGACATTCTCAAAATGTGGTCTTGTGCCAAAATTTGCCTACTCCAACAAATTGATATTTTTTAGTTGGCAGTTTATTTAAAATAGAAAAAAAACTTTTAAGCAACAAGATTAAATAACCAAAATTTTGTTAAAAAAAAAAGAAAAAAAAAAAAGAAAGAAGAGAGAGAGAGAGAGAGAGAGAGAGGAAGAGGAGGAGATGCAGAGAAAATCCTCCAGCCTCTTAATTCTAACATTTAAATTTCCACACTCAATAACAGTAAGACTTTTTCAAGTCTTATACCAACCAACATTCAACTACAATTTCACCAACAATTTGGTTAGACTTCAAAACTCCCCCCCCAAGTAGATAATCCAGTACAAAATCTAAAATATTTTGTAGAAAAGCAAAGCCAAAAATTTTGCTGAAGAATTTTTTGCAAACAGGAGAACTTTACTTTGGTATGGCAATACCAAGAATTAATTACAATCCAATACTCAAACAACTTTAAAGTTCTACATCAAATAGTACAAATATCAATTTATATCTAAAAAGAAATAGAGTGTCTTAGTAGTTAAGAGACAGGAGATTTGAAGAAGAAAAGTTGAATTCAATTTGAATCTGAAAAGATTTTTGGAAACAGATATATAGAAATAATAGGATTCAAATCCCTTACAGTGATGATATTGTGACGACTTTCACTTACCTGAAGTAAAAAGAATGCACTGTTCCACTTGTCTTACATGAAAGCAGCCATTTGTAATGTGAATCGTGTGCAGGTTCGAGTCCTTATGTTACTTTCACTTATGAATATGCATGAATTGTTGTGTACATAAAGATTCAAAAGCAACAAACACGAGTCTTGTCATAATGATCATTGGAAACAAAACAGAACAAGAGTGATGCTTAGCTGAAACATATAAAAGTGGACCTTTGTGAGAAAGAGAGAAGAAATTGAACACTATCATTGAAAGAACCAGACTTCATTGGGAAGAAGGAAAATGAGTTCCATCTGACAACAAGAAACAAGTCTCTTGGCATTGTTTGTTACCAATATATCAGTTGAAACTGTCAAGGGTGAAACCTAGATACGAGTAAAATAATAGGATAGACTGCACAACAGCTTTAGGAGAAAGATAACTCTAAATTCAAAACTAAAGCAATATGTAAAAATATTAAAAATGGTTACTATTCTCAGTAAAAACTGAGAACTTAATTAACCAACCACCCACACCAAAGTCATAATTGTTCTATGTTTTATTATTGTTAAAGGTTCAAATCCTACACTCAGTTGTGTAGGATTTGTCAAGTTGCGTTGGGCAATTAGTAGCGATAGCCAAGAGTAATTAATCGCATTAGCTAAGAGCAATCAGTCGTGAAGACAGGAAAACTCTTTTACCGATTGAGGAACGGGAGCTATTTATGGTGCCTTGGGGCATCCGATTGTGCACAAGTGGGATATTCCATTGCATAGATCATGATTGGCTGCTTGTAAGTAAGTGGAAGTATTCTATTATATAAACCAGCTTCAGTTTAGCATTGTAAGGAAGACTGCACTGAGCTACGACCAGCTTTATTTTTGTCTGCCAGCTGGACGCTTTACGGAGGTATGTGTTATTGTTATTCTACATCTCCTCATCGCGCAAGGGTAGTGGTCTTTGCGGGGGGGGTATGTGTTCCTTTAAACCTGGCTGGTTGTATGGAATTAGTCTAGACAACGCCCGAGAGGTTTTTGTCTGCATCATTGAAGATGGCTGAGCAGTGTTTGATGTTATTCCTGTGCCCATTGTTTGCAGAACTGGTGTATTGGGTTTAAGAGGCATTGGATTTGGATTTGGTGTAGAGGTCTCGGGCACAGCGCTAGGAATGGGGGGTGGGGTTGTTGGTGTTTCGAGTTTTCTGAGAAATCAGTGGTTTCGGCAGAGGTATGTGTTATTGTTATTCTACACGTTGTATAACTGCTTACCATTTGCTTAAATATTTCAAAATCATTTAATTTACATAAAATCAAAAAAAATATTAAAAATTTTACTACCTCTGTCTTTGGCATAAAGGTTTTTGTAGTAGGAAATAGAATCAGCAACCCAAGTTCAAATCCTGGACCAGGTTGTTTGTGTTTCATTTTGTGCAAATGCCATTGGGAAAGGGATGAACTCATTTCTTCTCCCTCCAACTATAGGTAAATAGTAGGATAGACAAGATTCTTTAGCCTTTATAAGGCAACTAGTCTAAGAAAAGGAAAACTGACTTCAAACCAGCTTTACTCTGCTTAACAAATTGACTTTATGTCACGTCCTGCTTGTAGCAGAGGAATTTGGTAAATACCTATTCCTGCCCTCTGTTATATATGTATATAAATTTTATATATGGAATGTAACAATTATTATGCAACAAAAGAAACATTTTATAATCTATGAATAACACTCACCAAACAACAAGCAAATAAAATTACAATTGTAACAGCAATAAAAACCACCAAAAGAAAGAAAAAAAAAAGAAATCAAAATCAGTGATGGTATTTTCTGCATGGCTCACTGAAAACTTCAATTTTTTTATAGAAAAAAAAATCTTTTTACTGAGGAGAAAAAAAGAAAAGAAAAATCAACATTTTCCTATTTCTATACTTATACATATCGTCTTCTGTTGTAAAAATGGTTGAGGTACCATCAACATAAAATTAGTTGGAATTTTTTAGTAGTGTGGTTCACTTTATGATGAGCCATGTTTGATGTGGCTTGCTTCCTGAAAAAAGTTGTCTATGCCTGATGCAAATAAATGCTATAAAATATACCTCATGTTGATCAGCATATCACTGAAGATGCTCCAACAAATCACAGTATAAACAAAGAATATTTATTAAATATCCTTCAATCAATATTTAAAAAGCATTCAACTGTTTGTTTTTTGTTGGGCTTCTTTTTTTAAGGGTTAGAATATGTGCACAATAGCAATATTTAATCACTAAGTTAAATAAATGGCTTCTTAAGCCAAGAATAAACACCTTCCTTCTCCTCTATACAGATTGAAACTAACAAACCTATGATTAAAAAAAAGTAAAAAAATAAAAGAAAAAACTGCTTACTTTAAGTACACAGTACAATGAAAATATTTATAAATATAGAGTATTTAAATGGCTGAATTTAAAATTGACATTAATAACCTCTTCAAAATGTTATACAAACATAACCATATCTTTATTATGAATTTTTTTTAAATGTGTCTGTTTATCGATTAGCATCAGAATGACAACTTGGGCATTTGAAAAAAAAAAAAAAAAATGGAACGAGGAATAACATTAACTAAAGTCGTATTTTAATTTTTCTCTAATCAAAAATTGATAATGAAAATTTTTCATTTCAAAAATTCAGCTATTTTCATCTTGGATGTTTTGGTCAATACTTTTTTTGAATAATGTACTTACCATCCATGCACCAGATTAGATAGCAAATAAGACCTTCTTTTTAAAGCAATATAGGTGAATTTCATAAACTTGTATGCATTTACCCAACCCCTCTAACACAGGCAGAATATGACACAAGGTCAATTTGTTAAGCAGAATAAAAATGGTTTGAATTCAGAGTTTTCCTTCTTCTAGGCCGGTTGCTTAACTAAAAGTCTGGACTACTATTTATCCATAGCTGGTGGGAAAAGACAGGGATTCATATCTTTATCAAAGGTTTTAGCACATAGTGATATGCAAACAGCCTTGTTAAAGTTTTAAACTCAATAACTGTTCCACTAAGCACATTGTCTCTAAATTTCATATATTTATAATAAATGCACTGTGACATTATTGAGGGTAATATACAGACTAGCTCTATACAAGTGAGCATGAGTGCTTGTGTATGTGTGTACAGGTGTATATATGTGTATGGTTATGGGTTGACCATGAGTATGGATATGTGTGTGTATAGGGGCTGAGACATATTTGCATGGGATCACTAATTCTTCCCTGCTAGTAAAAAAATGTATAAAATGGTTCAATGACTTAAAGGATTTTAAGATCACACTTTAAGCATCTCTTGGAGACTCATTGGCAGAGTTTTTTGTTTTATGTTCCAAAGCTGGGTGACCAAAAATCCGGAAATAAGAATCTTCCCCCACTGGACATATAATGAGAGTGAGGCTGCTGCTAAGGCTAGATAGCGACGACAAAAAAAAAAAAAAAAAAAAAAGTGAACATGCCACAAACCATCAAATCATGTCACAAACTTTATTCAACTTTTCATTTTTGTCTTGCTCTTTCCTGCGACTCCTGCATCTCAACTCAACTTGCTGAGAGTCAGCAAAAATAATGTCGGATGCAATTCTCATTTCACAAAATGAATGGCTCTGGTTCAATGTTCCCAGACTGGTGCTGTGACCAGGATGGACCTTGGAACATCCTCCGAGGGAAGGCAAAAAAAAAGGAAAAAGATATCGCAACAGCTGAAAATGATTCCAGGAAAGGATGAGGACATGAATGAAGAGGAAGGAAGAATCAGAGAACGAACAGACAGACAGACAGACAGAAAAAAATGCCCAAAAGACTTTTAGATGTGTGAACAAAAGAAGAAAATAAAAACAAAGAAAATGAATATGTATGTGGGGAGGCACGTTAAAACGAAAAAAAAAATCCCTCACGCACAAAAAGACAATTTTTTTTTTAAAGAGAAAGAAGAGAAACCTACAAAGGTAAGGAGTCCACCCTTTATCACCCAGCCCCATCGCTGTACCTAACTACAAAATTTAAATTTATAAAGATAAAATAAGTAATCTATTTCATTTTTGTGGATGGGTGGGTGGGTGTGTATCGTCAAACTGTTGAATGGAATCTTTTATGGCTGTAGGTTTGGTTTTAATTGTGGGAAGGGAAGAATTTATTTTCTTCTTTCCCTTTACCACATTTATTTTGTCTTAAGTAATCAAAAGGTTTTTAAAGAAACATTTTTTTTTTTTTCGCATTGTCCCTTCTGAGGAGTTTTACAACACTTTTTTTTATGCTAGAGAAGTGATAAGTCAACAATTAAAAAGAAGAAAAAAAGCAGTGGAAGGGACTTCTATCATCATTCTTTTCCATTTGATTTTTCTCTGTCTCTTTCATTTCAAAAACCTTTCCTTTGTGTTGATTGAGGAAACGGGGTGATTTTAGACTGGGATGACAAGAAAGATGACTATGATATCAATAATAAGGATAAAATTGATAAAGGTCTCGCAGTTAAGTAAAAGACATGAAGCAGTCAAGTCCAGGATGCAAAATTGGTCAGCCAAGTCTAAGACTCGGAGCAGAGAAGTGTGTTGAGCAGTTAGAGGGCAGCATGGAGTCAGTATTGCCAGGTTGAGCAGTGGAGATGATGACCTAGCTTTTTTGGTAGCTGTGAAGGATTTTCACTAAGTTCTCATGATAGCCACACATACATACACACAGAGTACCAGAAAACTGCCATAGACCTCACCTTCTTATGTTTTGCTGTACTGAATCCATGTTTTGTCTTTTCTTTCTTTGGTTTTTTTGTTGGCTTTTTTAATTTTTTTTTTTTTTTTTTTTTTTTTTTGTTGAACTTGTGAAATGCCCACTTGGCCGGGTGTAAGAAGAAATAACAGGGTTCTCACTAGACAGACAGATCAACAGCTAACCAGCCCTGCGTGTGGGTTATTTCATACACAAAGAGAAACTCGTTTTGAATTGGGCCAAATAAGAAACAGGGATGGAATTCTAATATCATTCAATGTACCATCTAATAATTCTTTTTGATATTTCTTGCTGAAATGAAGAGGTGTTTATATACCCATTAGTCTTATATAGTATCAGTCTATTATACCTGATAAGCTTCAAGGAAGTTCACCTATTCTCACATTTGTTTTTTAATTACTACTTTCAAGGTCAATGAACTCTCCATCAGCATATCTTTATCTGATAAGCTTTAAGGAACTCAGAATAAAATCCTTTGTCTTATTTAGAATATTTTTTCTTTCTTTTTTTTTTTTTTTTAAATTCATCAAAAGTTTACTTAAAACAAACTCCAGATTTGACAATTCTGTTTGCAGGCCTTATAATACGCTGACTGTATCCTTTGCAGAAAGGTAAGACCTCCCACATATATATTTTTTGTGTTATTTCTTAAGAGTTTTTTTGCATACAGTTATATGATATCAAGTATTCCTATCCAATACAAATAATTTGTACACAGTTGTATGGTTTCAAGTATTCCTATCTAATACTAATATTTACATGGTTTCAAGTAATTATTTTCATTTAATAATGATCATTTGTTAGCACAAAGTTATATAGTTTCATGTAACTAATATTAATTCTTAGTATACTATTAGAGCTTCAAGTAACTATCCTTAACACCATTTAGTTATATGGCATCAAGTGCTCTTGTAAATACAAATAATTTTCAAACAGATCTATTTGACCCATAGATGACACTCTAACAGATACTACAACTCCAGGACAGAATGAACAGGGGAGTAATAGCAATGAAAGAGTACTCCCCACTCACCATCAGATGCAGTTTAGTATCATGCTCAGGACACCCACCCACCCTTTTTTTTGGAGGGAGAGGGGTCTTATCCCTCTGCAGGAAGTAGAAACAGTGTATTCTAAGCTACTGTTATAAGAGACTTATGACCAATTCAGGTTTTGATTACAAACAAATGTGGTTCCCCAAGATCTAAATGATGACTCCTTTAAAAAAAAAAAAATACAGGATAATCTGACTGTAATCTAAATACCATTCTTGTTTCAAATACTTTGAAAACAAATTGCTTAATTCACAAGATACAATAGGTTAAATCTATGATTCAAATACTGAATTTAAATTATGTTTCTTCAAGATGTGACTGGAGTCCTAGAAAAATTGCCAGTCCCCAATTTTTGTAGGATTCAAATCATCAAAAGTAATTATTTTTAAGAAAATCTTTAAAATGCTTCTAATTTTGAATTTTCCATTTCCATAAATCATTTTTTTAGATGTGCAAACACAATGTATCATCTGGAAACATTCTTTAGCCTCCTAAAAATATTTCATCTGAGAATTTTAGGAAACATTTGATAAACATATTGAGAATTTTGTATGAATATATGGAAGCCCAATAGCTCCTCTTTTGGAGAAGTGTTTAGTCCAAATAACTTAGTCACCACAATTGCTTTTAAATTCCAGTTGCCTATGATCTCAGCTTGAATAATATCATTTTCTGGCTTAATTAGATTTTGCTGGGAAGGAGTTATGAGTTGGTGATTGTTCAGACATCCCTACATTCAATTTTCTTGGACAACTGCCAATATTTATAAATGCGTAATATTACATTATGGTATGCACCATATTTATAACAGGTTAAAAGAATAAAATCAAATTTTGTAATCCAAGCATTAGTCTATACTACACACATGAGGAACTACAAAAGGTTAGATTTGGATTCTCTCTGCACCCCACTTCCTCCTCTTCTGCTATTTTCTCTCTCTTTTCTTCCCCTTCCACAAAGGGAGTGTTCAACTCTGCTAATAATTCTGTCAGCATGAAAGATGAAAGTAAATTCAATCATTAGAACCAATAAGAGGAGAAGGAGGAGGAAGAGAAGGAAGAG